>PVJC01012438.1:0-39673 GCA_004026665.1 Murina feae
GGCAAGAGTCTGAGAGATCAACATAGAGGGGGTGCCTGCTCCAAGCCTCCATGGTGTGCCTGGGGGCAGGCCCCCAGCAGGTAGACACACACAGGAGGACTGCTCCGAGCCTCAGATGCGGCTGAGGGCAGGTCCCCAGTGGTGACACACACACATACACACACACACACAAAAGGCGCCTGGCAGACTGGGGCCATCACAGGACATCCACTGAGGGGTCCCAGCCTGTGAGAGGGCACAGGCCGGGCTGAGGGACTCCCTCCACCCCAAGTGCACAAATTTTTGTGCACCGGGCCCCTAGTTTTTAAATAATTACCCATTTTAAAACACTGTAATAGGGAAAACTACTGTATTAATTTCCTGTTGCTACTGTAATACGTTACCACAGTCTTGGTGGTATTAAACCACACAAATTTATTCTCTTACAGTTCTGGAGTACAGAAGTCTGAAATGGGTCTCACTGGGCTAAAATCAAGGTGTCAGCAGGCCCACATTTCTTCTAGAGGCGCAAACCCAATTCCTAGCCTTTTCCTTGGCCTGTGGCCCCTTTCCACCTTCAAAACTAGTAAGTCTTTCTCATGCTATATCACTGTGCCACTGACTCCTTTTCTGCCTCACTTTTCCACTTTTAAGGACCTTGTGATTGCCTGGGACCCACCCAGGTAATCCAAAATAATCTCCCCATTTTAAAGTTAGCTAATTAGTAAACAACCTCAACTCCATCTGCCGTGTAATGATGTAATGTAACATACCCACAGGTTCCAGGGATTTCTCTTGGGAGCCATTAGCCTGCCTACCCCAACTTTAACCAAAGTTACACACTATTGTGCAAGACTGACATTCAATCAGTTGTGTTCAAATCTTATATTTGTTCAGCATCTTTATATGCTTGAAATTTTGCACCTACAATATGACCAAATAAATTGGTAAGCCTTTTTGTCGGCGTCTTCCCAACTTTTACTTTAAAAAAACAAACAAAAGAATTAATTTGCACTGTGATATTATCCCACAGAGGTCTTTTAAGTAGGGAAAAAAATGTTTTCATTAATTTTATTCTTTTCTTACAGACTATTCCAAACAAGCTATGGTTCTCTTGGCAAAACAGCCCCATCAAGAGTCTCACCAGCCTCTCCCTTGAGAACATAAAGACTCAGACACCTGTCCCCAATGGAAAAGGGAAGAACACACCTGGAAAGCAGCTCTGACAAAGGGAGCCACGGGGAGGAGAACAGTAATTGGAGAAGAGAGACTGCTTCCAGTCTGTTACTGGTTTATAAGGTAAACCTATTCCTGGAGTAAAGGGGATACAGTAGCAGCGCAATAAAAACTGGGACAAGGCGTGGCTCTGCTAGATTGTATCTCCTGCAAGGCCCCACTCCGAGGACAGCACCACCAAGGGCGTTTTTCCAGTATGACCTGAGCCCAGTGCGGATCAAGTGATCCGCCTGAGATTGCCAAGCATCCTGAGCACAGCTATCTCATTAATGCATTCAGTCATTAAAACTGAACACCTAACATGCTCTAAACGCCGGAGATTTAAAAAAAAAAAAAGTAAACAAGGCATAACAGCACTTATCACATGGCATTTATCTGCATTGGTGTTGGCTTTCTGTCTCTGGGAAGGAACCCTACTTAATTTTGCATCCTCATTGTGTATGTAGCACAGTGCCTGACGCAAGCTGGGTGCAGAATGAAGGAAGGAATCCCTTTAAATTGTACTTTTGATACCAGGCTGGATTCTCACATCTGTAGCCCTGTTGGGGGCGGGAGTGGGGTTCTTTACGCGGAATGCACGGAGCAAGCCGGTTTCCCTGTGTGGCTGCTAGTTCTGAAGTGAGTTAAAGAGTGGAGCGTCGCGGGAGGAGGGCAAGAAAGGGATTCTCAGGGACCCGACCGCCACCCCCCCCCCCCCCCAGCTCCTCACCAGGTCAATGGCCACGACATCCCGCAGCGCCACGACCTGCCGGATGGACTTGGGCGGGTTCTCGGTCAGGTAGATGAGCCGGTCGCTGAGGACCAAGTACTTCAAGGTGTGCTTCTCCGAGTCGGACACCACGATGCACGGCCCATAGGCGCGGATGGCGTCGTAGACCTCGGGCGCCAGGTGCCTGCGCAGGAACGCGTCCAGGCGGCTGTTGGTCCGCGCGGGGAAGCCGGACCCCGCGGGGCTGGCCATGCGGGGCGCCCGCGGCCGGGCCGAGTGCGGGGACGGCGGACGCCTCTGCCCAGCCCCGCCTCGCCGCCGCCCTCGGTGGAACCCGCGCGCGCCACAAAGCGGCCGGCCTCCCGGTTGCCACGTGCCGGGTGCCCCTCGCCCCTGGGGCGCAGGGAGCGGGGGAGAGGGGTAACTTTGGAGCTGGATTCCAGAGGCTGGTTCCCTGGAGACCTCCGCGCGGCCACGCACTCCCCTCCAATCCTCGTCCAAACCTCGGACTCGGATGACAGTGGGCGCGGTGAGACGCCGGTCCTTCCACTTGGCCAAGGACTTGGAGGCTGCGGGCCCTCCGCCAGCTTCCCCGCATCCCGGGCTACCCAGCTATTGTGGACCAAGCCAGTCCTTACAAATTGTATTGAAGCAGCAGTTTTATTTTCTGTTAGAAACTTGAACGAGGTGGAACTTATCACTTTATTGTTTTATATAAGCAGAAACAATCCTAGATCCCTGTTAAGACCCATCACAAAGATTTAGCATTTGATTAAAGCATTGCTAGCAATAGCTCTCTAATCTTAATGAGTATAAACGCAGGTCTTCCCTCTCCTCAGAGAGAAGAGAATCCTATCGTAAACTGATTGGGCACAGCCAAGGCTCCCTGATGGATATACTTGTGGTCTCGATGCCCAGGACAAGGCCTTGGGGTCAGTCAGAGCTCAGTCTGTATAGGATGAATCTTGAAAAAGATTCTTGAAAAAATGGAAGCTTACAGGTTTAGGAATGCTGATTGAGCAGCCATGAGGCTGCAGGGTAGTAAAAGTACTGCTTAGATTTAACAGAACAGGAATACATTATAAATTAGGTTAGAGAGATGAGTACAGCAGAAACTTGCCAATAATCCTACAATTCCTCCAGCTACCCGCAACCCAGAATCAAATTATGTCTTATTTATTGCAAACGATATTCTCCTTTTTCTCCTATACTGTATGTTGTAAGTAATTTCAAATTCTTTATGGAAAGAGAGCATATGTACATTACAACGTACACTCAGATATTGTACACGAAATTGCTACTAAAGGGAACTGAGGAGAAATACTTAGGGCGGGCTGAGCAAGTTTGAGGAACTCAGTTGCAGCAAAGAAATACGAACAGTTATTTATTTCCTTGGAGAGACTGGTGCATAGAGAGAGCAGTGCCACCTGCTGACAAAATCGTGAGTGACCTAGCAGTTAACAGTTTTCTCAGACTCTGTTCACACATCTGAGAACTTCATAGCTGGATGAAAAGTGAGCTCCCAGGGCACGGCTCCTCCCTCTGAATCTCTCTAGACAGAGTTTGTAACCTCAGACCCACAGAGGGCAAAGGCCCTTCACCTTTGCCAAACAGCCACACCTCACAAGAGCTGTTGAAAGGGAAATGGCTATGTGAGGTCCCAGTTTGGGAAACAGCCTCACTCCAAGCTATTACTGGGTGTCTCTGGGTCTTTCTACTCCAAACCCAGGATCAAGAGAAACAGAATGTCTGGACATTCTAGAAAAGACAGCATGCCTGATCTACCAGCCAACAAGCCCATCAAAAATGAGCTTTTGGTGACAAGGGTACTAGGTTTAACAAAAGTTAAGATGAAGCACATGAAGAAGGGAATTTAACAAAGGGGTTGACGGCTAATGACCTTCCAGTAAGTTAAACTTTTAACTTTGTGGCACATAGAAGGCAGTGTCATGGTTTCTAGGCACTCAATGTTCTGCACTGTTGCCAAAGTAACAGCCAAGTTCAGATTCTAGGAAGGGGATTTAATATAGAAGAAAGATCACGATTTGGAGTCAGGAGAACTGGATTAGATTGCTAACCCTGTTGGTCACCATCTGAGATTTTTGGAAAGTCATTTAAAATGTTGAGCCTTGGTTTTATTATCCTTAAAATGAAACTACTAATATTTGCCCTGCCAACCACAGAGTTGGTGTGAGGAGCAAAGGCAACGCATGTGAATTCTAAAAGCACTATAGACATGTAAAGTATCCATAGTCCCTTATCTTTTGGTAAACTTTATGTGAATGGTGAACATAAATACATCTGAGATGGACACTTACTTCTTATCTTCTAATTCTGTCCAAACTCATGAAGCATTTGGTACATATCTTGTATAATCAAGCACCTAATAGATGTTCTTGATAAAACTATCAACAGAAATAGGACATTACTTACCTAGAACTAATCCCCAAAGCCACTTTTCCTAACCAGGAGAACTTTCACCAGAAGAACAGAGTAGCCTCAGGTCAATGCAATTCCTTTGAAAGGACAGTGGTTATGAGTAGAGTCAGGTGACCTGGTTCAAATTCCTGTTCTCACATGCAACAGCTAAATGACCTTGAACAAATAATTTTAATCTCTCAGTGCCTCAGTTTCCCCATCTGTAAAATGAAGTAATAGTACCAATCCCATAGGGTTATTATGAGAATTAACAATGTTTCTAACCTACTTAGGAAAGATACCTGAGTACAGAGTATAACTGAGCATAAACACTATGTGAGTGTTTTATTTTTAAAAAATTTTTATTGATTAAGGTATTAAAAAATGTGTCTTTATCCCCCCCCCATTGTCCCCTATTTTTATTTTTTTATATTTTATTGTTTTGGTTTTTTTTTTTACAGAGAGGAAGGGAAAGGGATAGAGAGTTAGAAACATCGATCAGCTGCCTCCTGCACACCCGCCACTGGGGATGTGCCCGCAACCAAGGTACACACCCTTGACTGGAATTGAACCTGGGACCCTTGAGTCTGCAGGCTGATGCTCTATCCACTGAGCCAACTGGTAAGGGCATGAATATATTATTGCACGAATCTTCGTGCATTGGGCCTCTAGTAAATGATAAGAACCTAGTGGCCATTTGGTGACAGGGGCTTCTCACATATTCTGTATTCTGGGAAAATGTCTGATTGAACTCTAGGCTTCTTGCTCATTTACACAAATTGAATCAACAGTTATGAAGAAGTTCCTGGCCTGTCTTTCGACCAATAGACTAAGACCTGCTCCCTCAATAAGAACTGCTCTGTAATGACCAGGCAGGAAACGTGTTACTAATCAGGACTTCAAAACTTGAACCAATGAGAAGTGTACAGATTTGGGTATCTCATTTACATAATATGGACCTAATTGGGAACCTGGCTGGGAACTTTCTCTATGAAAGGCAACCCCCTCCTTGATACATTCCTGGTCAAGAGCATATGTGGGGTTGTGACCTGATCCCTGGTAGAGGGCCAATGGATATTGCATTCTCACATCAATATGTCTCTCTTCCTCTCACTTCCTCTCCCTGAAAATCAATAAATTACTTTAAAAAAAAAAGACAAAATCCTCTTTCTCTCAGCAGAACACAATTTAGGTTACTCCTTGAATCGGTGTATCCAGGGCTGCAGTGCCTTTTGCTCAAATGCTTGTTATTCTTTAGTACAGTCTAAATTTAAGTTTGGTTTCCATCTAGAATCAAGAGTCTAGAGTTCTAGCCTACTTTGTAGTAGCTATGTGACTTGGGATAAGCTACTTAACATAGATCCACCTTGGTTTCCTTATCTATAAATTAAAATGATGATGATGATGATGATGATACCAGTTCCATCCCTACAAGATTAAGAGGAACAAATCAGAAAAGATATCTGAAGGCATATGGTAAACCATAATGAAATATGTAGATGCTATCTACATATCTATATATATAAAAGACTACTATGCAAAGTGTCCCCTCAGGAGTTCATCTGGGAGATGGGGAGTAAGATCACTTGCTATGACATGTGCTGACCACCAGGGGGAAGTACGGAATGAAGGAAGGCCCTGGCCACCAGCTAGTAGGCCTTGATCATGGGCCAGGCCTAGGGACCCTACCTGTGCATGAATTTCATGCACTGGGCCTCTAGTCTATCATAATTATTTCAAGTACTCTGGCAACTGAAAAAAGACACAGAACAAGAACAAGATTTTATTGTTGTTGTTTTCAAAACAAATATTTTTTTTTATCGATTTCAGAGAAAGTAAGGGAAAGGGAGAGATAAAAACATAGATAGGCTGTCTCCTGTACACCCCCTACTTAGGATTGAGCCTGCAACCCAGGCATATGCTCTGACTGGGAATCCAACTGTGACTTCCTAGTTTGTGGGTTGAAATTCATCCACTGAGCCACACCTGCTAGGTGAACACAGTTTTATTGTTATAGGAAGAACTGATTTAGTACTATAATTCTACGATGTCATCATCCTCAGTGGACCTTCATATGAGAGACAGAGGTTAGGAGCACAGATTCTAGAGTCAGACTGTGGGTTTGAACCTGTTGACTGAAAAATAATATTGACTAGGTGTTTTGTCAGCAAAAGGGATTTATTGGGGTGGGAGGGAAGAAAAGGTTGCACCCCAGTGCAAACCACATGCCATGACCTGTTTGCCAAAGGGAAGTTACAACCGTAGAACTTTATTATAAACATAGAGTTCTTCCTGTAGGGTTCTAATGATTCCATAGTGTGTGAGAACTTCCACAAGCCCCAGTTCCTTCCATAGATCCTTCCCACTGATTATGTTTGCTTAAAATTGCAGTTAGTCTTTATCAAATCCCAGCTCTGCTACCTAACTTTTATGCACTTCAATTTCTTCATCTATAAAATGGAGATAATGATAGTACCCACCTTATAGAATTGTTATAAGGATTAATGTCTGAACACTTAGAACTGCTTCTGGCACATAATAAATGCCCAAAATTTTTGACAATTCATACATAAAAATATGCTTTAAGTTAAAATAATAATAGTGTTATTTGTCAACATTTTAATACCTGGCATTTTATATCAGTCTGAGATTAGAAACTGCCCTTCATGGGCCAGGTAGCCAGAATATGGAATGGTCAAATTTAACATTCCTTTCATGTCCTCTTCAGTTGGATTTCAAGTGCTTCCTTATTTGTTCTGTAATAATGTGAAATTATGAAATTGAAAGACATTTTTATAACCCGAGGTTCACTGTTACTAGATAAATTGTAGAAAAGCTGTTGGTGTGTCAGGACATTTAATATATGAAGTATGTTAAATATGAATTTACAAGTGAAGAGGGCAAATAAAATACTTATTCGACAGGACAAGGCAGTGCATTATATTGATTGTATTAAAAACTTCAGAGCCACTCAGTATTGGGCCTCCATAGTCCATAGTTGACCTACGTAGCTAACGTAAGAATCTATGCAAGTATTCACTTATTGAGTTATAACTACAGGCTGGCACTGTACTAGACTCTGAGGATATACTGAAATAAAGACAGGAATCCTAGCCTGACATGCTGGGAAAGAAAATTATAAACTGATACAAAAGCTATTCAAGATACTTTATATATCAAGTGCAATGTCACTAAAATGTAGCTGTTAAATTGCTACATTAATTTTATTCTACTTCTTTCCTCCTCCCCCCTTCCCAAGTTTTGTTTGTTCTTTACTGTAGTCCCAATGAGTGCAACCTAGTCTGTATTCAGCACATATTGAATAGTCAACAATGAAACCTAAATATCAAGTATTTATTGTGTGAGGTTGTATTAACTCAATCCTCACAAAACTACGAGGTCAGTACTTGAATCACTCTCATTTTACGGATTACTAAACTGAGGTACAGGTTATGTAACGTGCCTGAAACTAAGGTCAACACCTAGTGAAGAGGGCGCTAGGATTCATATCTGTGCAGCTTGAGCCTATCCTGCCTCGATGCATTATTAATAAACCGGTGAATGAATAAGCTAAATAACAGTACCATAGAAGGAACCTACGAGTAGGACTTCCTAAGAATGCTCTTTTCCATGAATGACAAATAATTATGTTTAAGTGAAATTTAAATTTTTCACTGCTCATCGGAATAGCTTGTGGACGACAGAAGAGCAACTAAACAACTGACTCACACGTGGTTTGCACCACGTCATCGGAATATCAATACTCGGATCATCTATCTACCAACTATCTGACAAAGCCGCCTGTATCACGCGCTGGGCGAACTCCACTCGCGGTTTGAACTGGAGCAGAAGGAACGGGAATCAGCACCCCGGGAAGGTTTCAGGCCGGACGCCTCATCCCGGTGTGCACCACAGGCTCTGGCGACCACGCCTTCAGGCCAGCGCCCAAGAGCGCGTGTGCCACTCGCCGCCCGGAAGCGCCGCATGCACGTTGCATGCTGGGAGTTGTAGGCTCCCGGCCCCGGCCCGCGGGCTGCGGTCCGCCTTCCGTGAGGCTGCTGTCTCTGGCCCGCGCGGCACGAACGCGGGGAACGCGCTTCGCGCTGACTCAGCGGGGGCGGCGGCGTTAGCCAGGCCCTCGCACTCTTTCCCTTCCTGGGCCACCGGCCCCGCCCGCCTGCTTTTGCTAGCGAGCCGGCCCGGCGCCACGCTAGAGAAGGTAACAGCGGACGCGGAGCGGCGAGAGGCGCTCGGCCCCGGCCACCCCGGTCTCCGGCGTGAGCGCTGCGGCCGTGGCGGAGAACGACGGCGAAGACGCGGGCCGCTCCCTCCGCTCCCTGCGTGCGGCCCCGCGCCGTTTCTCTCTCCGGCTCTCGGGAGTCCCGGCGGGGAAGCGGGATGGAGCGATAGGGAAGGTGACTTGGGCTCGGGGGGTGCAGGGGCTGGGACTCCGCTCGGTCCGCGCGAGGCTGCGTGGAAGTTGGCAGGCAGGACCGGCCCGGGACCCCGCCGCCCGGGCGGGTGCGGGCCGGGCCCCTCCGTGGCCGGGCGCCCGGAGGCGGGCGGACTGGCTGGGGGTGGTACCAGCTGGGGCCGCCGCGGTGCGCGTCCAGAGTGCGTGGCTGCGGGTTGCCGGGCGTTTCATCACCCGAACAGCCACGAGGCTTCCTTAGGGGCAAATCCGGGGGACGGATGGGGACAGGGCCGGTCCGGGAGGATCGGCATCGCTCGGGGCCCCCGTTTAATGGAAGGGACCGTGCCCGTTTGTAATAGTTGCAGCGCGTCTCACCTGCAGAGGACTTCACCGCGATGGCCCCCCCACCCCCACCCCAGGACAGAAAGAAGAGAAAAGTGCTATTTCTGTATAAGGATTTGCCAGCAGGGACACGCCATTTCTTCTCGTCCCTTCCACACAATTCTGCAGGAGCGATGTTTCCTGTAACCAGAAGAAAAAAGAAAACGAGTACTTTTTGAAGTGCTAATTACTTTTTACTGGGGGTGGAAGTTGCGTTTTATTAACGCGACATGTCAGCGTGGTGTCAGAGCTGGGAAGACGCCGTGTGTTGGTATCTGAGCAGCCTTCAGTAGGCGTGGAGAGATTCTTTTCACTATTGTTTGATTCTTGACTTAATGGCTTCCCAGGAAAAGTTGGGGCTTAGTATGTTAGCTGTGTTGCTCACCTTTCTCCAGAACGTTTGGCAGATGCATAATCGAGGCGCTTCTCGGATTGTAACAAACGTTTACACGTGCAAGGCTGTGCCACGTTAGAACATGTGTTGGTGCTCTGGGGGGGGGGGGGTAATTGTCACCTCGCACAGGTGGCAACTTTTCGGGTGTTTGCACACAATAGGGAGTTTACCATGTTTCATTGCACATTATTATCCAAGTGCCATCTCTGAAGTACTCCTTCTGTACTGACAACTGTAACACGTTTATGTTTCCTTTGGTGGTTTTATTTGCCATGTTTTATCCTAGGACCGCCTGCTTCTTCCCTTGGTAAATTCAAAGTGACAAGTGACAATCTAGCTTGAGCAGTTTTCCCTAAAGCTATGCCAAATTCAAGGAATCTTTTTTTTTTTCAAGGAATCTTTTATAGGACTTTTGGAGTTGTGATTTCTAGAAACTCAGTTTGTCTTTGATAATCTGTGTATACATTTTTCAGAGGAATTATCAAATCTTTTGGCGGGAGGGGTGGCAGTGAAAGGTGGATGTAGGGGAACCGCTGCCTTAGTGTTTTCCCATCTGTTAAAAA
Organism: Murina feae; assembly: GCA_004026665.1. Classification (NCBI taxonomy): domain Eukaryota; kingdom Metazoa; phylum Chordata; class Mammalia; order Chiroptera; family Vespertilionidae; genus Murina; species Murina feae. The sequence goes on from PVJC01012438.1 coordinate 10,095, forward strand.
TGCCAGCTTACTAGTATGATATGGCAAATCTAGAATTTTCCGAGCAGTTCCCGTTTCCCATACCCCACATGCCTAGCTCTGAATTGTAAATAACCTATTGAAGGCCCAGGCATGCATTACCTCATTAAAGTCTTTACAGCTCTATGAGGAGATGCACTTTTTCCTATTTTGTAGAAAGGGTTCTCTCAGGTTTGCTAGCTGTTCACTTGCCCCAGTTTGAAAATGACAAGATTGGAATACAAATCCAGGTTTTTTCAAATGCAAAAGACAATCAGTTCTTGCCCTTTAAAGCTAATGAGAAAGCTAGTAAGCAAGCAGTGACTATCAGCACTTAGGAGGGGCAGTTAATCCAGTTTGGGAGAGTGAGACAATAGGGATCAAAGAAGCCTTGAAGGACGTGACTTCTAAGCTGAATTCTGAAGGACAGGTAGGGGTTAAGCACGTAACAAGAAAAGAGCAGTGTGTGCAAAGATGAAAGGCAGAATATTACTGGCCTTCAGGGTTAGGGTGCCCTTGGTGAGGAGTCATCACAAGTGTTTGAATCTTGATCCTGAGGGCAGTGGGGAGCTACACTGCCTTGCTGTTGTTTTTTAAGTTCGATAACAACCTTAAGAGAGGGGCCCAGGCTTTCTTCAAGGCTCTCAGCACATATCTGTCATTTGATTGAGGCAGGCCCAGGGGAAAACAGAATAGTAGAGGGTTCTCTAACCTGGATCTGATCCTGGCGTCTCCATTCCTTAGAGGCTGTGCTTCCACTGCCCACCCCTTACTCTCTTGCTATCTTTAGACTCTGATATTCTTTTGTTATGATAATTAAACCAAACCAAAAAAGAAAGAGCCTTTTATTGGGAGTAGCAAGACCTGGTCCACCTATCTCATAGGTCTTGAGAGAATAAACGTGATTTTCATATTATTTAGAGTTTGTTTCTTGTTACCTCACATATTCTGTCAAAAACCAAGTTGTCTTGCGGTTTATCATTTTCTTATTTGAGAATGTTAAGACACTTTTGTGAAACAGTCATTACTTTGTGGGGACTTATAAATATTCTTAAGGATAGTATTAAATTATTTGTCAATTTTTATAGCTTTTAAAAAAACACTTTTTGAAATACATTTCTAAAATTGGGAAGAACAGTGATCTGTAAAAGGCAGCTCGGTCATTGTTCAAAAGCTAAATTGCCAGGTTTTCACTCCTATCCCTTCTCTTTACATCTGACTTCTCTTGAAGTACTTGTAGACACTCCAATAAGGATATTGAACTCTGAGGTCACTAGTTAGCCAGGCATGCTAATTTTTTATTTTACTTTTATTGCTTTCAGAGAGGGAGGGAGAGGAAGAGAGAGGTAGAAATGAGAAAGAGTCATTGATCGGCTGCCTCCTGCACAGCCCCTATGTGAGGGATCAAGCCCACAACCCAGGCATGTTCCCTTGACTGGAATCGAACCTGGGACCCTTCAGTCTGCAGGCCGACACTCTATCTACTGAGCCAAACCACCTAGGATTCTAATTTTTTTTTAAGCTTGTGATATTGATAAATGGAAGTAGGTAAATTATTTAAATTAGCATAATCTGGATTTGTCATTTTTTATACAGTTGCACAATTGCATTTTTCAGTATGTACTGATGATAGTACATAACATTTCATAAATTAGATGCTTCTACTATTTCAAGTAGAAATGAATTATTTCCTATACTTTATTGGTGATCTTGAAAGAGAAGAAAATTTGAGAACCTTAATGGCATACTTTGGATTTTTAGAATCCAAAATATTTGTGGAATATCTAGCAGGCTCATTTTTCTGAGACTAGGCTCTTTTAGTTATAATTTGGATAATTTCAAAAGCTTTTTTAAAACACAAGTGTCTTAGCGTAATGTTACTTGTAATATTCTGGATAAGCATCTATTTTTAGCAAGTATTATTTTCTTTCCACTTTTTTTGTGTGTATCCAGATGTTTGTGGATTCTTCTGTGGGATTAGAGGGCACGTCTGTTGTAATCAGAAAACTCCAAGTATAGCAGCAGGGATGGATGAACAGGCTCTTTTAGGGCTAAATCCAAATGCTGATTCAGACTTCAGACAAAGGGTAAGTTGGCTTAATTTTTTAAATCATTTTACTACGGTTTTGCATTAGAGGACTTGAATACAAAGTACATCTGATGATAAAGGTTTATTTTGTGTAGAAATGAATATAATTTGAGGTATTTGAATATATTTTGAATATAGAAACACTGATAGGTATTATTTATTTTCTATTAAGTTGGCTCAACAAGTGTTAAAATCTCATGGGATTCAAGGTAGGTGTTTATGCCACATTGCTAATCATTGATAATTATTTTAAAACTAGGGGCCCGGTGCACAAAAATTTGTGCACTCGGGGAGGTCCCTCAGCCCGGCCTGTGCTCTCTTGCAGTCTGGGACCCTTTGGGGGATGTCCACCTGCTGGCATGCCTGGCCAGCCTGGGTGAGGGGCTGATGGCTATTTGCAGGCTGGCCAAGCCCCCCAGTGGGGACCCTCACCCCATAGGGGTGTGGCCAACCTGAGTGAGGGGCTGAGGGCTGTTTTCAGGCTGCCCACAGTTCCTTCAGGGTTCAGGTCCCTACTGGGGTGCCTAGCCAGCCTGGGTGAGGGGCTAAGGGCCATTTTCAGGCTGCCCACAGCTCCCATTGATCCAACATTTCAGCGAGGCTGGCTGGAATCAGGTTTCTGGGGTTTGTTTATCTTCTATAATTGAAACATTGTTGCCTTGAGCTGAGGCCTAGTCAGGCAACAAAGCCTCCTATTTGCTTCAGCTCCATGGCTTCTATAATTGAAACATTGTTGCCTTGAGCAGAGGCCCAGCCGGCCTAGGCAGGCAGTTTCAACTCCATCGCTGGTGCAATGGAAGCCTCCTGTTTGCTCTAGCTTTGTGGCTGCCGGCCGCCATCTTGGCTGGGTTAATTTGTATACAATCACTCTGATTGGCTGGTGGGCGTGACTTGGGTGTTTTAGAGTGATGGTTAGTTTGCATATTACTCTTTTATTAGATTAGATTGTAATACAAAGGATTGATTAAGGGACTTCCCATAGTAGTGGACATGCATATTTTATTTTCCCAGTGCATGGCTCGGTCTACACAAGTGGTTTAACCCTTGCATTAGGATATTTAACATCCTTGTTTAGTCCAGGCAAACATGTAAATGAGCAGTTATGATATGCCATGTCCTAGCTTAAAGTGATCACATGTCAGGAATCTAATCTAATATGAAATAATGCTCGGATATTTGGGTTAACATTAACAATTAAACATAATGTAGTCTACACCTATAATTATGACTATAGTTGGATGATAAAAGAAACATCTAAAGAACAAGCCTATAATTAAATATTTAAAGATGTGGGCAGTTTGAAGTCTAGGATAAATAGAAGGAGAGGCATTTTCTTCATTCTGCTTCTCACAGGAAAGTATATCTTTTATGATTTTAAATGAGGTTAACAATCTCACTAAATGTTAGCACTTTACTTGTGATTTAAGCAGAAATTTTTTTAAATATGAATTTTTATTGAAATTAGAGAGAGAGGTAGGGAGAAGAAGAGAGAGAGACATCGATCATTGATGCCATTTACAGCATGGAAGAGTGGTAGAGAGCACATGGACTTTAAGGCCCTGCATGCATGAATAGAGGGATGAGAAATGATTTAGCTATTTCCTAAAGCTTTGACCTTTTCAATTATTTGAGTACTTTCTCAAAATTCATATCATGCAGTCATACTCTGATTTTAATCTCACATTTTAGGGAACTTACATGATATAGTTGAATTGAAATAGTCACTGTTTAATTAAACCGAATGGCATACAGTATGTTTTATCTTTTATAATCACCTCTTTAATAGCATATTTGCTATGAAATAGGAAAACACCCTTTATATATCATTTTTCCTTTCTTTTGATGAGTGCTTGTATGTTTTCTCTCTTGAGCCTCCTAATAATCCAGTGAGGTTTGAAGGACATTTTTGTGTTGTTTCCTTTGCTGTGAGGAAACAGGTGCAACTTTCTAACTGATAGATTTGTTTTCTATTTAATCTTTTCTCTAAAATCATTAAGTGGCACATATCAGAAGCCACAAATGCAAAGTTTCAGCTACTTTTCTTTAGATTCACTGATTTATTACTGGTTTGTAATTCACAGAATATTTGTTTGGTGTTGACAGCGCATTGAGATTGACATCACAAACGCATTTTTGCTTTTCTATCATACAGGCCCTGGCCTATTTTGAGCAGTTAAAGATCTCCCCAGATGCCTGGCAGGTGTGTGCAGAAGCTCTAGCCCAGAGGACCTACAGGTAATTAAAACAAAATTTGCATGACTCTCAGAATTTAAATTTTTGTGAACTTGACAGGACTTAAATTTACCTGTGTTTGGAGAATGTTTTATAAAAACATTTTATGACCTGTGTTTTGGAAATCATTTAGTGTAGAAATGAGAAAAATAGTAAACTAATAATTTGGCTCTTCCAGGATTGACTTTTCTGTAGAACTATCCTTTGCCTCATGATGTGCACCTAACAGCATATCCCGACTAGAATGTAGTACATTAAAACTTCCTTATTTTCTCTTTTTTAAACATATTTTTTTATTGATTTTAGAGAGGAAGAGAGAGATAGAAACATCAATGATGAGAGAGAATCATTAATTGGCTGCCTCCTGTACACCCCCTACGGGGATCGAGCCTGCAACCTGGGCATGTCCCCTTGGCCAGAATCAAACCTGGGACCCTTTAGTCCGTAGATCGATGCTCTATCCACTGAGTTTTGCTAGGGCAAAACTTCCTTATTTTCTTATAATGTGAGTGATGGTTGATTTTCTAAAGAGTTGGTAAAGGAGGTAATCAAATTATAATCTTAATTTTTTATTTTAAAGTATATAAGCATTCAATTACCAATCTTTCAAAAATGGAACTCTTCACGAATTTGCATGTCATCATTATGCAGGGACCATCAATAAGAGAGGAAGTTATCAATTGGCTGCCTCCTATACGGCCCCCACTGGGAATCAAACCCACATTCTGGGCATAAGAGTTGTTTCAGGAATCCTAACATCTAGAATTTAGGGGGGGGTGTCTTCTGTTTGTAAAGTACTGTACTTACGGTGTATCTTAATTTGGTTGTTCTGCTTGCCAGATTTGGTGGAAATACTGAATATTGTATAATTTTTTAAGTTCTCTTAGCTTTTTAAACAAATAGATAAGAATGTAATAAATGAGATCAATAAGTAGAAAGCAAGCCAAAGGCCTGTTTTGATAAACTTTTGAACTGTTATTCATTAATATTTTATCTTTGATTTGTTTTCCCCAATTTATATTCTGCTTATTTTCTTTTTTTTTCCCTAGTGATGATCACATCAAGTTTTTCTGTTTTCAAGTTTTAGAACATCAAGTTAAATATAAGTAAGTCTTTTTCTCACTGCTTGACACTGAAGTTTGTGGGGAGAGGCCATATTTTAAAATTAGCTTTTCCCTTTTTAGTAAACCACAATACATGTTGTAATTTAACAGTGTATGTGACATCCAGTTTATAGCTGTATTTTGATTTGTCCCAAAGTGTTTTAACAATACTGACTTTGTTGGTTACCTGTAAATGTCCAACATTTTACAGGAAAAACAAAATAGGTTCCAGTTTCTCTGAAAATACCAGAAGATGGAGCAATACCCAGCCTGTTTTTATAGAACAGCTCTCTGTTGGAGTTGAGTGGCAGCATGGGCACTTGTATTTAGAACCCCTGCTTTAAATTAAGTGAAAACAATGAATCATAGCTCATAGGACCCTTCGTTTGTCTATTGATTTATTCTGTAAACCACAGATCTCAGAAGATGGATTTACTTCCATTTGAAAAAAATTCTGTAGCTGCCATTTTTTCTGTGTGACCCTAACCACAAATTGAACTAATACCAATACTGATACTCTACCTGCCACTCCCACACTTATCATTTTTCCTTAAAGCAAGTGATGAGAGAGAAGCATTATCAATTTATTTTAGAGAACTTGAGATAATTGAGTGCTATACAAATTTTCCTTTTCAAATATCTGAGGTTCTTATTTTTTAAAACCGCAGACACCAAATATAGCCATTATTATTTTTCTTCTCTATTTTGAACAGATATTCAGAACTAACTACTGTTCAACAGCAACTAATTAGGGAGACGCTCATATCTTGGCTTCAAGCTCAGGTAAAATTGTAATTTCATTTAGTACCTCAAATTGCCAGATATTTAAATTTTTATTTTTGTAAGCGTTTGCAACTTTCTGTCAAAAGTGTGGATCATTTACCCTCCTTTTCATCCTGTAGCTCTCTTAGAAAGTACTGGTTTTGAAGATCATGGGTAGATGAAAGCTTAGCAGTAATTTTAAATTGTATCAATAACTAAAACTACCATGCTTTCCATGACACATTGTGGAAACTTTGGTTTTAAAATGTAGTTGGTTTTTATTTTATTACTTGGCAAAAGTGGCTTTTCTGTTCACTCTTAAAGGTGACCCCATCCTATGGGGAAGTAAAATACAGTATAGGGGATATTGTCAATAATGTAATAACAATGTATGATGCCAGTTGGGTACTAGACTAATCTGGGGGATCACTTTGTAAATTACGTAAGTGTCTAACCACTATGCCGTACACCTGAAATAAAATTGAATGTCAACTGTAATTGAAGCTTTCTTTTTAATGTTAAAAATTTTTAAAAAACACACATAAAAATTAGTCCTCCTGGACAACCTCTTCACAAAGACCCCATTTCAAAATGGCCAATCAAGTTCTTAATTCATAGTATGTTCTTATTTGTTAATTTTGGTTAATGTACATATAAAGCAGTTGTGTAGAAATTTTATTTTCCTATAAAGAGCAAGCAGCTAGAAGAAAAACAATTGAATTTTTTCCTTCAGAAAATTAATAGGAACTGGTAAAACTCTATGCCTGAAACTTTTCTCTAAAAGTGTGAGAATGGAAAAAAATAAAGTGTGAGAATAAGAAATAACCATTAACACCTTTGTTCATTTGATTATTCCCCATCTGCTCAGTTGCTTAAACACTTTGGTCATTTTTAAGCATATTTGTTGCATAGCTAATCTAGACCATGTCGAAGTTTGATGTGTTTTTTTGCCTATAAATGATAAATAGGAAAACCAAGTGTTTGAAACTTTTCAATTTACATTTAATTTCACGGACTGTTTCTCTGATTGTCAGATGCTGAATCCTCAACCAGAGAAGACCTTTATACGAAATAAAGCAGCCCAAGTCTTCGCCTTGCTTTTTGTTACAGAATATCTCACTAAATGGCCCAAGTTTTTTTTTGACATTCTCTCAGTAGTGGACCTAAATCCAAGGGGAGTAGATCTGTACCTCCGAATCCTCATGGCTATTGATTCTGAGTTGGTGGATCGTGATGTAGTGCATACATCAGAGGCAAGTAACTTCCCATTAATTTTTAGGTTTTTTTGTTTTGCTTTTTTCTTTAATTTTATTTATTGATTTGAGAGAGAGTGAGCAGCATCCACTTATTATTCCACTTATTTATGCATTCATTGATTGCTTCTTATGTGTGTCCTGACCAGTGATTGAACCCACAACCTTGGTATATTGGGACAGGCTTTAACCAACTGAGCTACCCAGTCAGGGCCTATTTTTAGTTTTTAATATATATTGTATAGGAGATAATGGGCATATAATAAAAGGAGCATAGATCTTATTTTTGAGACAAACTTTCTTAAGAATAATTATAGATTTACTCAACATTTTGAATTTTGTTTTACAAAGGAACTTAAATTGATCTCTCCTCCATGTAGGTCGAAATTAGAATATTTAGATTTTTTTTAACTAGGTGAGCACTTTCTCTTGTGAAATACACAAATTTTTTTTTCTCCTGTGAATTTGTAGGGATGTGGTCTTTATTGACTACTGCTGTTTAGTCGCTGAGGAAGAAGCATTGCTTATAAATCAGTGCTGGCTTCTTCTGTATTCACATAGCGCTTTGCCTTTTATAGTTCATGACCTGATAGTAATTTTTTTTTAATTGATTGATTTTTTTAAGGGAGGGGAAAAGGGTTAGGGAGAGAGAGAAAAAACAACAACATTGACTTGTAGTTCCACTTATTTGTGCAATCATTGGTTCATTCTTGTATGTGCCCTCACTGGGGATCAAACCCACAACCTTGGTGTATTGGGACGACACTCTAACCAACTGAGCTACCATCCAGGGCTTTGTCTCCTTATTAAAGAACACAGCAGAAAAAAAAAAAAAAAGAAAGAAAGAAAGAACACAGCAGAAATAGCGTAATTCAAGTGTTTATAATAACTTGAAATTCATTGTATGTCAAACATTTATAAAGTTATCTTCATGCATTTAATTTATTGCCGTTTAACTTAAGCATCATGTTTGTATTATATTGAGCAATACTTAATTACTTAAGATTTCTAAGTAATGTTTATTTATAGTTTATGTTTAATAAGAAATCAAGTCTGGCACTGAGGAATAGGATGGAAAGAAGAAATAAAGAATCACTGGATGTAATTTTAGAGATGATCAATAGGAAACGTGTTGAAAGTCTGGAAGTTTAGTGGTGGGGTAATTACTGTGTGCAACTATTCAGATGTCAAACATTTTGTGAGGTACTCTGCTTTGATTGTGTATAAGGTGTTTTGTTTTGTTTTTAGGAGGCTCGTAGAAATACTCTAATAAAGGATACCATGAGGGAACAGTGCATTCCAAACTTGGTGGAATCATGGTACCAAATCCTGCAAAATTATCAGTATACTAATTCGGAAGTGACATGTCAGTGCCTTGAAGTAGTTGGGGCTTATGTATCTTGGATAGACTTATCCCTTATAGCCAATGATAGGTAAGTATAAGTCTATTTTTAAAATATTAGCCTGCAAAATACATCAATTTGAAAACGTAACAATTTTATTCCATTGCCAGGTTTATAAATATGCTGCTAGGTCACATGTCAATAGAAGTTCTACGGGAAGAAGCATGTGACTGTTTATTTGAAATTGTAAATAAAGGAATGGATCCGGTTGATAAAATGAAACTAGTGGAATCTTTGTGTCAAGTATTACAGTCTGCTGGGTTTTTCGTCATTGACCAGGTTAGTAAATAAATTGTTAGAACAAACTAGGATAGGTAGTAATTTAAATATGTTTTCTTTTTTCTTTCTTTTTGTTTTTGTTTTTTGTTGGAAACTCCCCTTGAGATTATAATAATGAGACACTGCATCTCAAAAGCCATAATATTTCTGTAGCATTTGTTTTAGGCAATGGATTACACCAGTTCTTAAACTTGAAAATCTGGGATGGTACCTTCAAATGTTCATTTCTAACAAAGTCCTGGGTAATACTGATACTACTGGTCCACAAACCATACTTGTAGCAAGAGACTATACTGTTTACATGACAGTGCATTTTGACCAGAATTAGACTTGGTTATAATTGTTACATTTTCATTATACTTTTGAATGGTTACTTATTTTCAGTTATTAGAATTTAATTCCAATAGTTTTGGGTGTGGTAAAGTAGTAATTTAGATACACAATTGGAAAGTTTTGATTTTAATTTTACCTATGACAGTGATAAAGAATTACTAAGAAATTTTTGTATTGCTGATATGTTATTAGCATAGCTCTAGTGTTTTCCTTGCTAACGAACAATATTGTTTTCTTATACTACTAATAATTGTTTTATTTAGTCCCTGGTAAAAGACCTAAAATAATGAAGTTAAAAATGTATTTCTATAGGAGAACATTATAAGGATAATTAATGAAAAAAATCTAAGTTTGAGTTCTGGCTCTAACTGATATGACCTTAGGTAGGTAATTGTAATAGCAGTATCTCTTTGCAGCAATAATTGAGGCTCAAATTAAATAGTATCAGAAAGGACTGTTGTAAGTTGTTACACATACTTTAACTTTATTAAAGCATATTTACTGAATTCAGTAGTTTAGAGAGAAGTTTCTAGAACCATACATCCCTATTTTAAGCTTTAGAAAGTCAGCAATGTTCACAGTACTGTAATCGTTAAAAACAGTTGCGTTAGCCCTGGCCAGCGTGGCTCAGTTTATTGAGTGTTGTCCCTTGCACTAAAAGGTTGCCAGTTTGATTCCCAGTCAGGGCAGTGCCCAGGTTGTAGGTATTTTTTATTTTTTAAATATATTTTTATTGATTTTAGAGAGGAAGGGAGAGGGAGAGCTAGAAGCATCAATGATGAGAGAGAATCATTGATTGGCTGCTTCCTGCATGAGGGGTATCGAGCCCACAGCCTGGGTATATGCCCTGACTAGGAATCAAATAGTGACCTCCCAGTTCATAGGTCAAGGCTCAGTCACTGAGCCACATAGGCCAGGCTATGAGTATTTTTTTTAAGTTGCTTTAAAGAGTACTAGTGTATAATAATAGAAGAATTCAAATTCTAAAAATTTCCTAGTCAAAATGTTAGAATTGTTAAATGTCTAATGTTTAAAGTTGAACCCTATAATTGGAATTTGATTCATTCTAAAGTTTAGGGTTTTTCCTCTTACTCTTAGGTGTGTGATTTTAAATTGAGGACTGCCTTGATTCCTTTCAGGAGGAAGATGTCGACTTCCTTGCCAGATTTTCTAAACTGGTAAATGGAATGGGACAGTCATTGATAGTTAGCTGGACTAAATTAATTAAGAATGGGGATATCAAGAATGCTCAAGAGGCACTACAAGCTATTGAAACAAAAGTAGCACTGATGTTGCAGCTACTAATTCATGAGGATGATGATATCTCGTCTAACATTATTGGATTTTGTTATGATTATCTTCATATTTTGAAACAAGTGAGTCTTTATTTTAACTTTTTTTCCAGTGGATAATATAGAAGAGTCACAAAGAATCTATACTAATAAAAGGGTAATATGCTAATTAGACTAGACATACATCCAGTTGTCCTTCTGGACAAAGCCACAATGGTGGGGGCCAAAGCAGAGGCAGTTAGAGGTGACCGGGCTGGCAGGCAGAGGGGTTAGGGGCAATCAGGCAGTCAGGTAGGTGAGTGGTTAGGAGCCAACAGTTCCAGATTATGGGATCGAGTCTAAACTGGCAGTCAGACATCGCCTGAGGGGTCCCAGATTGGATAGGGTGCAGGCCGGACTGAGGAACACCCCTCCCCCAACCCCTGTGCATGAATTTCGTGCACCAGGCCTCTAGTTGGAAAATAAAAGGAAAAATGAAAATAGCCCTAATTTTAACACCTAATGACATTTACTGTTAAATATTAATATATTTCTTTTCTTTTTTTTAATATATTTTATTTTTAGCAGAAAACAAATTTCCAGGTTCTAAAATTCATAAGACTAATACTAGCTTCAGAATTAATGATAGGTTTAGGTTATTTATTCTTGAATCATATTTATTTCTAAATACAGTAGATATGTTGTTAAACATAGTTTATTATATTAATTACATATAAATAATTTTTATACAATTAAAATTTGCCTCCAGAGAATTGCTTTTAATAGGAACTTAAAACGTAGATGGTGTTAATCTCTATATTATAGTACGTAGCCTTTTTAAGAATTAGTAACTTCTCATTATAACATTAGGTGCGAGAACCATTCCTATTTTATTTATATTGGATTAGTTTAATCAAGTCATGCTTAAAATAATTTTTTTCCACACTGAGTTTAGCTTCTGATTGTTATAAATACAACACGTGTCTCTATGCATACTTTAAGACATTTTTGACAGCGGGGAAAGGTATGAAGGAAGTTCAGATCACTATTGGTACTCCCTCTGTGTATCTCATAATGGATTCTTAGGCTTTTTTTTTTTTTGCCTTGTGAAAAACAAGGCAAGATCATACTTTACTATCCTATCACCTGGTTCTTTGCTAAAAACATTATAAGTATCTTTAAAAATCAAATTCATTTATATGTCTTTGCCTGCATGTCAAGTTATTTTCTAGAAATGGAATTGCTAGATCTTAGGTACATTTTAAATGCAGGATGGGACAAAAGTAGGTTTACAGTTGTGAGTATGCAGAACACAGTTTATTCTTGTGTTATTATTAATTGTATTATTTTCCATATGAACAACTGTAAATGTACTGTTGCCCCACCCTGTATAGAAAGGAGCTGCCAAACTCCCCTCCAGAAAAGTGTGCATGTTTTTGAAAGTGTTAATCTAATAGAAAAATATTCTGATGAGTAAGTATAACTTTAGGAACCTAATAAATTATTGCTTACTTTTGAACAGCTTTCAGTGCTCTCGGATCAACAAAAAGCTAATGTAGAGGTAATTGACTTCTTTTTGCTTCTTTTAAACTGATAATAGTATCTGTGTCTACAATCTGCCTTTAAATGTAGCTTAACTTCTAATTTTATGAAATTAAAGGAGACTGACAAAGGTACTTTATGCTTAATTATAGGCAATCATGTTGGCCGTTATGAAAAAATTGACTTATGATGAGGAATATAACTTTGAAAATGAGGTAAGAATTTTGCATTAAGGAGAAATCCGTTTTAATTTCCTTGTTTACTTACATCACGTTAATATTTCAAGTTTTGATTATTTTAGAGTCCTTAAAACAAGATATATTTTTAAAATTAGCCTGATTATATTAACCTCAACTATAGGTAGAATTATTGGAAGCCTCATAATACTTCACATTTGGCACTTTATAAAAACAATCTTTTTTAAAAAAACATTTCATAGCATTGATCTTTATAAAATCTTGACAATATTTTTGGTGATCTTATCTTACTTTATATTTAACAGGAGTGATAAATTGAGGCCCAGTTGGTGGACCTCAGATCATAAATGTGTATGGGAGAGTGGGAATGAGGTATTTAACGGCCTTGTTCTGGTTACAAGTCTTGTCTAAGATTGTTAGAGTCAGCTTCCCATCAAACACAAGGTCATCAGGTGCTTTCTAGTAATTCAATCATGACATAATACTGTTTAGTTGTGTGCTAGTGTCCTATTCCTTTAACTGGGCATTCAAAAACTTCAGGCTATAAAAGGATAATGGTGACGATAACCAACACACTGTGTAGTTAAAGCGCCAGGCTCATTACATGTAATAGCTTCTATCAGACAATATTACAGTTTTTACAGTGGACAGAGAGATACAAGGAGTATAATATAAATAAGGTGCTGAAGTCCTCACAAAACCCAATGTGAACCTCTTCTGACTCTAGATTCTTATCCTTAATTTCCTTCCTGTACTATTTCTGATTCTGGTTTCAAGCTCTAGGGCTATAGTCAGAAATACTTATTTGTGAGCAGGAGGGGAAGGTCTAAGCCTAGTAAGTTTCCCTGTATACATGAATATTGATGAAATAAATGAAAGTATTAAATTTGCAGAAAACTAATGACAGTTCACCATTTATGTGAGTTTTATGGTCTTTTTAAAACGAGAATTTTAAAATCCATCATAGGGTGAAGATGAAGCCATGTTTGTAGAATATAGGAAACAACTGAAGTTGTTGTTGGACAGGCTTGCTCAAGTTTCACCAGAGTTACTGCTGGCTTCTGTTCGTAGAGTTTTTAGTTCGACACTGCAGTAAGTTTCTTATTGTTTTGGTAACAGGTCATCTCTCCTTTTCTCTATGGTGATGGTTTACAATAAGTGATTCACTACTTTATTAATCTGTGTGACTTACTAAGATTTTATGTATATCTCTGAAACAATGCACTTATCACCTTAATTTTTCTTGATCCTTGAGGGGAAACACTACTCTTTAGAACAGGGGTCCTCAAACTTTTTAAACAGGGGACCAGTTCACTGTCCCTCAGACCGTTGGAGGGCCGGACTATAGTTTTAAAAAAAACTATGAACAAATTCCTAGCACACTGCACATATCTTACTTTAAGCAGGACAGGCAGCGGCGGCAGAAACACCCGGCATGTGGCGCAGGCCGTAGTTTGAGGATGCCTGCTTTAGAACATAAATAATAAAATGGATAGCATCAGTTATTTCTACTTTTTAGTAAAGTTAACAATATCTGCCCTAGCTGGTTTGGCTCAGTGTATAGGGCATCAGCCTATGGACTGAAGGGTCCCAGGTTCGATTCCAGTCAAGGGCACATGCCAGGGTAGTGGGCCTGATCCCCAGTGGGGGGCGTGCAGGTGACAGCCGATCAATGATTCTCTCTCATCATTAATGTTTCTGTCTCTCTCCCTCTCCTTCCTCTCTGAAATCAATAAAAATATTTTTTAAAAATTAACAATATTTATAACTTCTTAATAATTAAAGAGGCTTTTGTTGCATTACTAATTTGTATAGAAAGTATATGTTCAGATCTCAGTACATATTATGCCTTGGTAGGAATTGGCAGACTACACGATTTATGGAAGTTGAAGTAGCAATAAGATTGCTGTATATGCTGGCAGAAGCTCTTCCAGTATCTCATGGTGCTCACTTCTCAGGTGATGTTTCAAAAGCTAGTGCTTTGCAGGATATGATGCGAACTGTAAGTATACTGAAAATAATTTATTTGAACATAATTTTCTGTTTTCACTATAAGCTAATGGGAGTTTCTTGTTAGAGTTTAGTATTTGTTAATAGGGGGCATTTTGATGTTACAATAAATAAAGATAGATCTCTTAACTTTTTCTTGCTCCAGTTGGTAACATCAGGAGTTAGTTCCTATCAACATACATCTGTGACATTGGAGTTCTTCGAAACTGTTGTTAGATATGAAAAGTTTTTCACAGTTGAACCTCAACACATTCCATGTGTACTAGTAAGTAAACATTTTACTTACCCTCCATTTTTGTTATTTTCCCATATATGTCAGCTAATGAGCAGATATTCTATTTTTCTTTCATTAATTTTTTCCACAGCCAGAGGTTCTCAAAAACTTTTTTCAGAAACTCTTGAATGCACTGACACTAACCCCTCTTCCATTAAAAAAAATTTCTGTCTAATCAGTCACCTAAAACAAGTCCTCAAGGGTCTATTCGTGTGTTGAGTAAGGTTTCTTGTTTTATATAGAGTCTGGTTCCTGCCTTCTAGAAGCTAAGAAAAAATTTTTGATATGAATAAAAATGTTTCACAACAGTAGCAACAGGAGTTTTAAATAAGTGCAGCAAGAGTAAAAGTGTCTCTGTTTCTTTAGATGGCTTTCTTAGATCACAGGGGGCTGCGGCATTCCAGTGCAAAAGTGCGGAGCAGAACTGCCTACCTGTTTTCTAGATTTGTCAAGTCTCTCAAGTAAGTACAGAATTTCAGCTGTTATGTTTTATTCTTATAGTTAGGATTATTAAATAGAATATATAAATTATCTTCCAAGAGCCTGTGGTAGATTTGGTTCTTTCTGTTCTAAGGCATTAAGTATTCCTTTTTTTGGTCTCATGGTATTAGGACTTTTTTTCATTCTCATTAATTTACTTCATTTATTAAAGTGATTTACTTGCATACTTGTATATGTGACACTAGTCACTAATACCATTATGTAATTAATCAACAGTTTTATTGCTATGGATCAGTAGTATATGGCTTCTTTGAAATGCTAAAGAATATATTCCTTAGAAATACATATTTAACCTAACCTGTTTTACTAGTACCAGTTTTTGGCATGAAAACTATTCATTCTTAGGCTTATAAAGTTTTAAGTTTTAAAAATCATCATTAGTCTTAACCACATGTGACTAGCTTAGAACTTTTTTTTTTTTAGTTCTGCCTTAATGGAGGATTTAGTATTTTTAGCAACTTTTCAAGCACTGTTACTTATGTTACTGTGATTTTCCTTTTTGCCTTTATTCAGTAAACAAATGAATCCTTTCATTGAGGATATTCTGAATAGAATACAAGATTTATTAGAGCTTTCTCCACCTGTAAGTATCTATTCTTCCAAATTACAGATTTTTCTCCAGATTTTGAGGCCATGTACACCTTGAGCACTAATATTTTCATGGGGCTTTTTTTTTTTTTTTTTTTTTAATGAGAGTGGTGTTAGTTCTGTTCACCAAGATTGTAGAGATAGCTATAATAATAAAAGCCTAATGTGCTAATGAGACCAGACGACCAGGACAAAGCTGGGGCGACAGCCTCGGGATCCAGGAAGCTGCTGCAGCTTCGAGGGAGGGCTCCAGGCAGTTGGCCGTGGCTGCAAAGGCCTACTCTTGCACGCATTTTGTACATTGGGCCTCTAGTGGTAAATAAAACAGTAATAGAAGTAGAAAAGAAGCAAGAGTTGACTGACAAATTTGGCAATGTGAGAAATAGTCTGCTTTCTCTATATTGTAAAGGTTGATGAAGTGTTTTATGGAGAAGGAAAAATTCAGTTTCCAAATTATTTAGTACTATGGTCATATTGGGCTTTCTCAATGCCTGCTACTGTTAGACTGAAGCTTTTCTGTGTTTAATTTTTCAGGCTCAGGATAAAAAAAAATTTGATGCTGGTTTTCTGAGTATTTTGGTGTCCATTTCACTAGAAAGATTTAAGTTGGAGTACTTTGTAAGCACATCTTGATGGATATTATTAGTACATGTTTTTATTTAAAGCAAATACTGACATTGACTCAATTCTTTTTCACTTTGATAAAAAAATATTACTAGAGCTGCCATTTAAAAAGTGTTGAACAAAAATAATACTTTTGTTCTTTTAAGTAAATCCAGCACTTAGGGTACACAGCTTATGTAATTTCACTGCATGAAAGGTTAGTAGTGAATTGTATGGCTAAATTATCTTTGCCTACATACTAGAAAAGATGATAAATTAAAAATACTTCACGAGGTTATTGCCAGTTTTCCTTGGCAGTTCACAATGACCCAACTTTTGGGTACCTTATATTTCTGTAGCACTTTATCTTTGTATTCTCAACTTGTACAGCATTGATTAGTCTTAGTGATACTTAAAAATGCTTTAGTTACTTCTAAGTTGGGAATTTCTCTTTTTTAAAGAAATGAAACCATGACATAATGTATCAGTTTTTAGACAAGGTTTTGGATATTTCTTAATAGGGAGCTTGAGTGTTGGACCTAGAAGGGCCTCTGATATTTCCCCACACTTCTCTTGGCCTCCCCTACTACATAAAAAAAAATAACAAAATTCAATAAAAGTGACCCATATATGGAATGTCTGCTTATGCCTGAATGAAATCTGCTTTTTTATTTGCAGTCTTATTTTCAAACATTTTAAAGTAAAAACCGTTGTGAACGTGCATATGTATTTATTGTGTGGTTTTTGTTGTTATTCAACTCTTAAACACTCTTTAAAATATTAACTTATGTGGCCTTTGTACTAATGTTCAAAGTACCTTTGTACACCTCATTTTTAGCCACCTAACAATCTTACAAATGAGAGTTCTACAAGGGAAAAAAAGGCTAACTAATAATTATGACTATTTGCAAAGTCTTGAAAAGGGTAGAATTAAACCCATGATCTCTTTACCTCTACTTCAGTTTTCTTTCTGTTTTATGTTCTTGGGAGAAAATTTGTTTTTATAAGCACTCAACCTACTTTTTAATAATGAGTTGATGACATAGATTACATTTCCTCTCGCTTTTGCACTTACTTTGCTTAAATGAAAAGACTTAAATACTGAAAAACTTCAGTGAGAACAAATTTTATTTTAGGAGAATGGTTACCAGTCTTTGTTGAGCAGCGATGATCAACTATTTATTTATGAGACAGCTGGAGTGCTGATTGTTAATAGTGAATATCCAGCAGAACGGAAGCAAGCGTTAATGAGGAATCTGCTGACTCCACTAATGGAAAAATTTAAAATTCTGTTAGAAAAATTGATGCTGGCACAAGATGAAGAAAGGCAGGCATCTCTAGCAGACTGTCTCAACCATGCTGTTGGATTTGCCAGGTGAGTTAAAATTATTAAGTGAGTATCTCTACACAGATAGGACTATTTATTTGTCTGCATCTTTTAGAATTGGGCACATACCCTAGATTCCAAAACTCGATTGTCTAGAGAATTATCTAAGCTTTCTTTTCTAAATCTAGTGAGTTAGAAGACTTAGCTGAAGAAGTGAATAGATTACATAATATTCTGCATATCTGTCTTGATAACTGAGTCCTTAACTTTGACTTCTTTCATATAAATTGATTGTGTATTTAAAGGGATTAGCTAAAGTGTTTATATATCAATTACTGATTGGGAAATCTTGGTGTTCAGTTTTGGTAGCTTAAAGAGAAGGTCCCGAGACTTTCTTTTACCTGTTGCATTGTGTCCCAAAGACCACCCAAGCTGCTGTTTCTCTCTCTCCCCCCATAATTTTTATTGGCAAACAAAACAGTATAAAAGTTGAAGTTATTGCTGATTATAAGCAATATCAAGAAATTGCTCTATGGAATATTTCAGTGCAAAAGCTAATATTAGAGAGTTGTAGAAATTTAAATGGGTAATTTGCAGATTATGTAGTAGGACAGCCTGGTCATAGTAAGTGGATTTTCCTCCTCTTTTCTGCATACTTCATCAGTAGGATTTTAATGAAACATTTAGATGGATTCAGATTAGAGGGATTATAGTAACTACATCTCATTCATTTAGCATTGTCTACCAGTTTTGTTAGTTTTGTAATTTTTCGTGCATTGTTTTTTATTTCTCCATAAAAAACTTTTAAAGAATAAAGTTAAAAATAGTTGCCTTATTTTACTTATCTAGTCGGACCAGCAAAGCTTTCAGCAACAAGCAGACTGTGAAACAATGTGGCTGTTCCGAAGTGTATCTGGACTGTTTGCAGACATTCTTGCCAGCTCTAAGTTGTCCCTTACAAAAGGATATTCTCAGAAGTGGAGTTCGCACTTTCCTTCATCGCATGATCATTTGCCTAGAGGAAGAAGTTCTTCCGTTCATCCCATCTGCCTCAGAACACATGCTGAAAGATTGTGAAGCAAAAGACCTTCAGGAGTTCATTCCTCTTATCAACCAGATTACAGCCAAATTTAAGGTACCACAAACCTCAGAGCATCCCCTGGCTTAAAGATCTTCCCCTGGCTTAAAAGATTAGATATATTTACATTGTCCCCTAAAAGTATATATACACACTTTGAATAATTATAAAGGCAGTGCTTATTAAAATACTTACTATTTTCAAAATTGAGTTGTCAGCTGTTAAAGTGTGTATACATTTTTGGGAGATACCCTGCATTTTGACATTTGCCCCCATGGTTTGTTTTTGTAAATATGAGTTACTTGTGGGGCATGGATTGTGTATTTTTATCATCCCTAATATCTGGCACACTCCCTGACTCATAAGACATGCTTAATAGATGTTTTAATAAAAACATATACATTATCTGTTTTGTGTAGCAGAAAAAAAACAATTATTCTTTTGTTTTAGAAAATCAAATAAAAACAGCATTGAGTACTACCTGTCTAAAGAGGTAAATAAAAGGCATTGTAATTTGGGTGTCCACACAGGAGTTTAAAAGTAGTGTAGTGTACTAAAGTTGGTTGTATGTTCAAGGAGATTTAAGTCAAGTATAAGCTGGCTAATAAGAATGGCTAACACACAGTGCTTTCTGTGTTCAAAATGTATTCAAAGCATTTTCCTGCACATTAATTCATTTAATCCTAGAAGTTAAGTATTGAAGTTGATAGATGAGGAAACAGACACAGAGAAGTTAAGGATTACCCAATGGCACATAAAGCCTGAGAGCCCAAGCATGTAACTCCATTTATAATTTAGCAATAGAATTAATATCGTGAAATTTAAGTTGAAAATATTCAATGGCAGTATTTGATTGTGAAATATTTCTGGGTTCCTACTATTTTTCTTACTATTATTTCTTAATTGTTTATCAAGAGAAACTATTTCTTAGCTCAGATATTCATGTTTCATAGTTCAGGAATACAGGTCAGTGACAAACTGCCATGGAATTCAACCCAAAGAAATTTTTTACATAGCATGATCACTTTGCACTCCAAAGATGTCAGCTTTCCTCACCCCCTCAAAATCTTGCACGGAATTGTAACTTCTGTAGAAATATGCATATGTCTTCTTTCTTGGTTCAGCCACACCCAACTTACAGGAAGCTGCAACCCCCAGGGATACAATGATGGCTCCAACAATATGAAATGTTGGCCATGCATCTGAGGTTTTGACAAAGCACCGGAAGGCATGGTAGTCATAGTCTCCTCACCACCAACGTCCTTCCTGAGGGAGAATTACATCTGGCTCCCTACTGTTTTAACGTGAATCTTCATCAGGAATTTGGTTGAATTTAATAATGTATATGCTATGTAGATTTTGTCTTAACTTTGATATTTGCTAAGTGAATTCTGTAAATATTCTAAATAGAAATTCTTAAGAAAGACTTTGAAACACGTTTTTTCTAAGTTACATTTCTTTTTTAAATTGAGGTATAATTGCCCTAACCGGTTTGGCTCAGTGGATAGAGCATCAGCCTGTGGACTCAAGGGTCCTGGGTTCGATTCCAGTCAAGGGCATGTACCTTGGTTGCGGGCACATCCCCAGCAGGGAGTGTGCAGGAGGCAGCTGATCGATGTTTCTCTCTCATCGATGTTTCTAACTCTCTATCCCTCTCTGTAAAAAATCAATAAAATATATTTTTTAAAAAAAATTGAGGTATAATTGACATACAACATTATATTAGTTTTAGATAGTATACAACATAAAGAGCCAGTATTTATGTATAGCAAAAGCCTGGTTAACAGCCGTCACTAAACATTGTTTCAGAATATTTTTTCTCATGATGCGAACTTTTAAGATTTACTCTTAGCAAACTTATCAAATATGCAATAAATGATTATTATTAAACTTTAAAATAATGTTCTTACTCATTTCTCAAGTAGTAGTAATATTTCTTATGTCCAGATACAGGTATCTCCATTTTTACAACAAATGTTCATGCCTCTACTTCATGCAATTTTTGAAGTGTTGCTTCGACCAGCAGAAGAAAATGACCAGTCTGCTGCTTTAGAGAAGCAAATGTTGCGGAGGAGTTACTTTGCTTTCCTGCAAACAGTCACAGGCAGTGGAATGAGCGAAGTCATAGCAAATCAAGGTGAGGATGTGTGTGAAGCCTAAATTGTCTGCTGGCATCTTTGTCACAGTTATGCATCTATGTGAGCAAGAGCTAGTTAAGTAGACACTAAACTTTTGGAGTGTTACTGTATACTAGAGGCCTGGTGCACAAAAATTGTGCACTCGGGGTGGTCCCTCTGCCCGGCCTATGCCCTCTCGCAGTCTGGGACCCCTCGAGGGATGTCCACCTGCTGGCTTAGGCCCGCTCCCCGGGCGATTGGGCGTAAGATGGCAGTCAGACATCCCTCTGGCAGCCCAGGAGCCCTCAGGGGATGTCCACTTGCCAGCGGGGAGCAGGCCTAAGCTGCAGTCGGACATCCTTAGTGCTGCTGAGGAGGCAGGAGAGGCTCCCACAACCACCGCTGTTTTGACAGCCTTCTGGCTTATGGCTGAGCAGAGCTCCCCCTGTGGGAGTGCCCTGACCACCAGGAACAGCTCCTGCATTGAGCATCTGCCCCCTGGTGGTCAGTGCATGTCATAGTGACCAGTCATTCCCAGTCGTTATCCTGTTAGAGTCAATTTGCATATCCTTTTATTATATAGGATTATATAGGATAGAGGCCTGGTGCATGGATGGGGGCCGGCTGGTTTGCCCTGAAGAGTGTCCCGGATCAGGGTGGCGTTCCTGCTGGAGTGCCTGGCCAGCCTGGGTGAGGGGCTGATGGCTGTTTGCAGGCTGGCCACAGCTCCCATTGACCCAACATCTCAGCGAGGCTGGCTGGAATCAGGTTTTTGAGGTTTATTTATCTTTTATAATTGGAACTTTGTTGCCTTGAGCAGAGGCCCAGCTGGCCTAGGCAGGCAGTTTCCTCCATTGCTGGTGCAATGGAAACCTCCTGTTTGCTCTAGCTCCGTGGCTAACTGGCCGCCATCTTGGCTGGGTTAATTTGCATATGGCCACTCTGATTGGCTGGTGGGCATGGTGTAACAGAGTAGTGATCAATTTGCATATTACTCTTTTATTAGATTAGATGGACTGCTCATTATTTCAAGAAGGGAATTACTTTCAAGTTGAGGGTCTTAAAACCAATTGGTATTCGGTTCCCTTTTTCCTAAAGTAGTATTCTTTAATTGGTTCTTGGGTATTATAAGCAGCATGGTAGTTACTGCCAGAATTGACTTGACAATTGAGTCTTACTGATTAATTTGCCATTTTCAAATTAAAAATAAATGGGACTGTATAGATCAACATAGATAATTTTGCAATATAGGAAATCCAGTGGTCCAGATGACAAGGGAATAGTGATTTTTCAACATTTTATTGAATTAAGGAGTACAGTTAATAAAAATTGTGGAATCGTATCAACTGTGTAAATGCTTTTGTCTGGTTACTAAATATGGAATGAGAGCTTCAGGTTGCCTTTCCAGTTCTTAAAGTCAAGATTTTTTTTTCTTTTTAGGTGCAGAGAATGTAGAACGAGTTCTAGTTACTGTGATTCAAGGAGCAGTCGAATACCCAGATCCAATTGCACAGAAAACATGCTTTATCATCCTCTCCAAGTTGGTAGAACTCTGGGGTAAGATGATTATTTTTTAAGCTTTATTCCCTAGCCTGTTTCCTAAGACTCTCAGAGATGAAATGGAACCCTAGCCCTCACAATAGACAGGAGCCGGGAAGTTGATTTCCCCCATTGATAAATTATGATTGGCTTCCTTTTTATACAAGATGAAACTTTGAATTCTCTTGACAGGTGGCAAAGATGGACCAGTGGGATTTGCTGATTTTGTTTATAAGCACATTGTCCCTGCGTGTTTCCTAGCACCTTTAAAACAAACCTTTGACCTGGCAGATGCACAAACAGTATTGGTAAGCACCCAGGAATCTTTGTTTACCTTGTGTGGATTTTATGTGTTTTAACTCAAAATTTCTTCTTTAATGCCAGGTTGATTTTATTAGGTCTCATTGCTTTTTTCTTCTTCTAATTTAGTAATTTCAAATTAGGATTCATTTTTAAGAGATTGATGATACCTCTGAACCTTTTGTGGATTCTTACTAAATCACAATGCTAAAATTGACTATATAAAATCCAGCTCCTACAACTTTAATGACCAAGACTCTTTCTACGATCATGAAAGAGCACATACTACCAATAGTCTAAAGTTTTATTAGTTTTCTCCTACTGCTTTCATTCTAAAACTGGTGCTTAATGTTTTTTCTCACTATTAAGAGTAACTTCCTCTTCCTCACATGATGGCTTAATCTCCAAGATGCTTAATCTCAAGCAGTTGCCTTTTACTCACTTCCCCACAGCCAAGTAAAAGCTAGATTTCATAATTATAATTCACTACATTGAGACAGCATTTTTGTGTTTTTATATTTTCTATTCAACCTACTTACTCCATCCTTTCCTGCCTTCATCCTTTCTTTGAAGGGTAATAAATAGTGGTCAGGGAAGTAAAAAGAGAAGTTGGATCAGTAACCAAGAATTGACTATATTAAATTCTTAAACTTGTGTACACAGGCTTTATCTGAGTGTGCAGTGACACTGAAAACAATTCATCTCAAGCGGGTAAGCTTTGGATCCCATGCTCATTCATTTTCATTTCACTTGTATATTTTTAAGGTTTTAATTGTGTTTGACTTGTTTTTGATTTTAAGAGAGGGGACGGGAGAGGGAAAGAGATAGAAACATCAATAATGAGAGAGAATCATTGATCGGCTGCCTCCTGCACACCCCCTCAGTTCAGGCAGAACTGAAGTTAATTGACTTTTATAAAAGAAACGGCTTTCTCCTGGCCATTGTGGTTCAGTGGTTGAGTGTTAATCCATGAATCAGGAGATTATGGTTCAGTTCTGATCAGGGCATATGCTGGGGTTGCTGGCTTGATTTCCCCCATGTGGGCTGTTGAGGAGGCAGCCAATTGATGTTATGCTCTCAAATCGATGTTTCTCCCTTTGCCTTTCTCAATAAAATAAAATAACATAAATAATAAAATTTTTTTTAATTCTCCATTATTTGTCAATCTTGGAATCATGGGAGACCCATGCATAATAGCTTAATGGGATGGGTTAAGTTTTTTAAATAGATATAATATATTAATGTGTATTAAATGTAATATTGTGGAACTAAAGAAGGAGCACTTTGGCCTT
Organism: Murina feae; assembly: GCA_004026665.1. NCBI lineage: Eukaryota > Metazoa > Chordata > Mammalia > Chiroptera > Vespertilionidae > Murina > Murina feae. The sequence continues at coordinate 34,185 of PVJC01012438.1, forward strand.
TGAGAGCAATCTAAGAAACCCTTAGAAAGGCAATTTTTAAATTTTTTTCTGACAGACCTTAAATATAGATTCATTGGACTGACAGGAGGAGCTGACATTCTGGGCAAAGTTAAGCAGTGTATGGAGACAAATAAGACATCGCATGGTAGATTTGGTAGAAAATAGTGTTAACACGTTTAAAGTATGAAGGGAGAAGTAATAGCTAGAAGCTGAAATGGGACTAGAGGTGTGCTCTACGTGTGAAAGATTAGGTTATAATTTAGGATAGCTGAGTCAGAAAATAATGTTCAGAAAACAGTTTGGAATATGGTTTGAACCTGTTAGGACTAAATACTGATTTTGGAGTTCCAAGTGTATAATAGTCAAGATGAAGTGAGACTTTCTAAGGCCAGGACAGAAAGAACCTTGGCTAAAGTAAGGGTTAAGGGGAAACTAGAAGTAGAACCAAAGTTGTGAAAGCTAAGGGAAGAGAATCACAAAAGAGCAGATGGGTTGTTGAACAGTATTGGATGCTAGAGATTCAGAATGAGAAATGACAAAAAAACAGTCAGTGTGGTATCTACAGTTCAGAAGTATTTATCTTGTCCTTAGAAGCTCTCGTTTAGACACACAGGATTGAATCAAGTGAAATATATTTGAAAATGTTTTGCTTTGTTTAATTTTTTTCATTTATTCACTTGACTGACTTCCTCTTAAGGTAGAAGTTTACTTTTCCTTATTTAAAAAGTAAAACAAGTATACTCTATTTTTAAGTGATAACAGTGGGGTTGTATGAAATGATGAACAGTTAAGTTTAGGGAGAATAAACTAAAGAAAAAGGTGAGAAGGAAAGTTGAAGGGATCTGAGAAACTTTCACAGAGAAACGTTATCTCCTCTCAATTAGGAACGGCGTTCCTTTGAAGAGTAAATTGTGACCTAGGCCCATTGGGTTAGAGGGCCCAGGAATCAAGGTAGAAGAAGAAACATAAAGAAATCCTTTGATTCAGGAGCAGTAGTTCTAAACAAGAAATGAGAAGTTAATGCAGGGGGAAGTGTATTGAGGGGAAATGGATTAATTTAATTTTGATAACTGTTACTTTCAGTTGGACCAGGTTGAAGTCATCTGCATATTAAAGCCTTTTAGTCAGTTTCCTATTTAAAGGTGAAATTAGCTTTTTTAACTATTGGATTTATTACATTTGCTTGAGGCCTCTCTCTCAGAAACACATTGCTATAGGATAACTACTTTCAAATTGTAGCCTAAGTTTCTTTATAGTTGCTAAGAAGCGGTGGGGGAGTCAGGGCTAGTTTGTGGAAATTTTCTCTCTTCCCTTCACCAAACTTAATCCCAAAATGCCCCAGAAAACTACTGTTGCAGTTTTTAGCACCTAGAAGTACTAGAAGATAGAATGTAGAGCAATGGTTTTAGAAGTCAGGTGACCTGCTTTTTAGTACAGATTTAATCAGCAGACTAGGCAAATAATCCTATATTTCTGGGTCTTGGTTGCCTCATCTGGCTACTAAATTCCTTTTTCCTATTTTGTGAGCAGAAAAAATGAGTTGTGTTTTTTACTTATATTACCTCCTAGCCTATCATTTTCATCTTTCTTGCTTGTATTTTAGTTTCTAAAGATAGTCATTACTGTGGTACTGCCCTGTAGTCCTCCCCGTGGTGGATTGAACAGGAGCACTTCTGTTTGCTGTCTCATTTCTGTGCATACAAGACATTGTGACCTCCTGAATTTAAAAGAATATTTGTTTAATCTTTAGCACTACATAACACTGAGTAGTGTTTTGTAGTACTAGTAAATACTAAGTGCTGTTCAAAAGCTTTACATTTCTAAACTCATCAAATCCTCCCAATAACTCCATTTTTTTAGATAGGGAAACTGAGGTTCAGAGAAGTTAAGTAACTTGCCCAAATTACCAGAAATTTGCCAGAGCCAGTTTTCAAAACAAAGCAGACTCTGGTTTTAGAGTGTTCTTAATCACAGTACCATATTGTGTTTAAAGTATACATATGTTGCTCCAATTTCTTCTAAAGCATAACTGATGTCAAGGAAGAAAATAACTTAAGTTATTACCATCTCTTATTTTCAGGGTCCAGAATGTGTTCAGTATCTTCAACAAGAATACCTACCTTCCTTGCAAGTAGCTCCAGAGATAATTCAAGTAAGAGCTGCCCTAGTTTAATTAAAGATATATGACTATAATTTGAACTAAATTTTGATCCAAGAAAGCCAAACTGCATTCAAGTTGATGTTTTACTATGTATAGGATAGCAAGAGTCCAAACTTGGGAGAGGAAGGGGCTCTGAAACTGAATAGGAAAAATTGTATTTTTATTTTCACTAACTTTTAATAGCGATTTGATCTGTCATTGTGTAGGTGACAAATCATAGTAATAGTTGCATTGCCGTGACTTTGTCACCAATAAGTAATCATAGATATTTTCTGTATCACTAGTTTCAGAGATCTCAAAATATTATTTACACTCATTAGTAGTTTGAAATTAGGAGTTAAGATATGCCACTAGACCTTATTACTGAGTCTGTTTTACACTACCACGTGCCAAAAAAATTTTTTATAACCATAATTCATTATTAATTTCCTTTGTAATCCCATGTGTTAAAAACCATTCTAAAAGGGGCCTAAAAGGAACCATGGCCCACGGATCTGTTCTGAAGGTTTATGCCAGATAGTTCATTTTCCATGTGCTTGCTTTGTAAATCTATATTTTGAGGTAAGGGGCTGGAAAGCTATCTCTCTTTTGCACTATTACAGAATAATTTTTAGTGGTATTTAGTTATTTTCTTGGCATATAGTTATCTAGACTGCTTGTCTTGTAGCATATAGATCTGATAAGGTGTCAAAGTTTTGATTAAAACTAGTTAGAATCTCTTGTGTATATTCTAAGAATTGTTTCTTCATCAACAGTGATTTATAATGCTATTTTATAAGAGGCATTGGAAAAATTGAGTGAAAAATTGGATAGATCTCACATAAGAGTAATCATCAAACTAATTTTTAATGAATTTATGGTCTCTATAACACATCATCTTGAACTTTATAGATATTAATGAAATTTCTCAGTTATTACTCTCCAGTGATATTCTCCAGATTGCTGACTAAAACAAAATTATATTTCTATCTAATAATTTGACTATGAAGGATAAGGATTTGGTCTGGCTTTGATCAGTTACTAACTAGGTAAGAATGGCCATAGCAGTGTAGTTTTTATCCTTTAGGTAGGAGAGCCTTATTCTCAAAAGTGAAAGCAGCCTGTCTGACAAGTATTAGATTTGAGAATACTATATAATCTTTTTTGGTGAAGAACTATTAGGTAAATTTTGATAAGTTACAAATATTATAGATTTGAAGCAGTGCAAATGTCCATTCATAGATAAATGGATAATAGAGTGTGGTATGTACACACAATGGATTATTATTCAGCCTTAAAAAAGAGAAATGCTGTCATATACTACAACTTGGACAAACCTTGGAGGCTATGCTAAATGAAATAAGCCAGTCACAGAAAGACAAGTACTACAAAATTCTAATTATATTTAAGATCTAAAGTAGAATGGTGGTGGCCAGGCGCTGGGGAATGTGAGGAGTATTGTGCACACATACTGTTAACACTGCTATACTATACACATAAAAATGCTTAAGATGGTCAGTTTTATGTTTTTAAATTTTAAAACAGTGCTGTGGTTTTGAATTATTATGAATTTAATACAAATAGATTGATTCTCTTCTTTCCCCCCTTCTGGCTCCCCAAGGAGTTTTGTCAAGCTCTTCAGCAGCCCGATGCTAAAGTTTTTAAAAACTACTTAAAGGTAGGTATTTGAAAAACTTACATATTTTCATATAATTAGGAAATGTTTCAGAGCCAAGAGAGAATATATATTACTAGTGGCCCGGTGCATGAATTCATGCACATCGAAAGGAAATTAATTAGAAGAAATATTTTAATATCACTATTTGCCCTTTATAATAGAAGTGTCAGAAATGAAAGAAAATTAGTAAAATGTATATGAAAATAATATATAAATTGATTAATAAATAAACAATAACATGATATAACAACAACAAAAACATATAAAAAGAACAAAAAATTATATAAAAACATTGATAAAAACAGTAATTGATAAATCGATTAAACTTATTCAAACACTGAGGCCATTGTTAGATGGGGACAAATCAATCTTTGGAATTAAAACAATCTCTACTCCGCAAATCCTGTTAATACTTCAGCTTCAATTATGTTAGGTCACAATCTTTTGATAATAAATCTAGTACCATTACAAAGACCCCCATTTACCATTAAGATTTCTCAGTACATGATGATTGCACCTATTTCCAATTCTAATTTATGACAGCATTTCCGAAGAAGTAATGCTTTTAAGAAATTCGATGGGAAACTTTTCCTTTTCAGCATCATACCTTGAATCTAGTATTATCGCATTAAGACTCCCATTGTCATCTCTGAGTCTTAATGCAGTATCCGTTCCCCAGCCTTTTTCACTATGTGGGAAAAGAATAAGATACGTCATTACATCTAATGTAGGAAATAAGATACTGATTTGTTTCATTTTAGTGGCATTCGAATTATTGGGATCTGGTTTACAATGAATGAGCAAGTCCCTTTCAAAAGGAGTTCCTCCATTTTTTTTTTTATCTTTATTGTTCAGATTATTACAGTTGTTCCTCTTTTTTCCCCCATAGCTCCCCTCCTCCCAGTTCCCACCCCACCTTCTGTCCTTGCCCCCCCCCCACTGTCCTCATCCATAGGTGTACAATTATTGTCCATTCTCTTCAGGCATCCCCAACACCCTTAACCCCCGAAAATTGTCAGTCCACTCCCTTTCTATGCCTCTGATTCTATTCTATTCACCCGTTTATTCTGTTCATCAGATTTTTTATTCACTTGATTCTTAGATTCATTTGTTGATAGATATGTATTTGTTGTTCATAATTTTTACTTTCCTTTTTCTTCATCCTCTTCTCAAAGGATACCTTTCAGCATTTCATATAATACTGGTTGGGTGGTGATGAACTCTTTAAGCTTTTTCTTGTCTGTGAAGCTCTTTATCCGACCTTCAATTCTGAACGATAGCTTTGCTGGGTAAAGTAGTTTTGGCTGTAGGTTCTTGCTATTCATCACTTTGAATATTTCTTGCCACTCCCTTCTGGCCTGCAAAGTTTCTGTTGAGAAATCAGCTGACAGTCGTATGGATGCCCCCTTGTAGGTAACTAACTGCTTTTCTCTTGCAGCTTTTAAGATTCTCTCCTTGTCTTTTGCTCTTGACATTTTAATTATGATATGTCTTGGTGTGGTCCTCCTTCGGTTCCTTTTGTTTGGAGTTCTCTGCACTTCCTGGACTTGGAAGTCTATTTCTTTCACCAGGTGAGGGAAGTTTTCTGTCATTATTTCTTCAAATAGGTTTTCAATATCTTGCTCTTTCTCTTCTTCTGGCACCCCTATAATTCTGATGTTTGTGCGCTTG
>PVJC01012439.1:0-39663 GCA_004026665.1 Murina feae
AAGTAACCTTTTTTACTTATATTTTTATTATAAGTTTATACAACCACATTGCCGAAGATTTGGAAAATAGAAAAAGTGGGGGGGGGGGAGGGAACACACCTATTCGTAACTACTATCTATATATATATAAAAGCCTAAGCAACTGAACGACCGAATGACCAAATGATCAGTCAACCTGTCACTATGATGTGCACTGATCACCAGGGGGCAGACACTCAATGCAGGAGCTGCTCCCTGGTGGTCAGTGTGCTCCCACAGCCAACCTCCCGTGGCTGGCCAACCTCCCATGATCCCTCTCCCTGGCCGGCCAGCCAGTCCTGATTGGGACTGGGCAAGATGGCCCCGATGGCCCCAACCACCAGCCAGGCTGAGGGACCTGCACAAATTCGTGCACCAGGCCTCTAGTCATCCTTATAACATATTCTTTTCATTATTTTTACAATGCATTTATTTTTTCCCTCAGATTTGATTATATTTTCTTTGCAACATTGTGTGATTTTCCCCCCACATAGCATTGTATTAAAATCAATTATCTATCTTGCTACAGTCTTTATTTTTTTTTTATTTACTTTTAATCCTCATCCGAGGATGTGGGTTTTTTTTTTTTTTTAATTGATTTTAGAGAGAGGAAAAAAAAGAGAGGAACATCTATGTGAGAGAGAAATATCTATTAGTTGCCTCTCATATGCATCCTGATCGGGGATCAAACCTGCAACTTAGGTATGCGCCCTGACGAGGAATCAAACCCATAACTTTTTGGTGTACAGGATTATGCTCCAACTGACTGGGCCACCTGGCCCTGGCTATAGTCTTCATTTTAATAACTATGGTATTCCATCATATAGATGTGCCATAATTTGCTTATCTGTTCCTCCACTACCTGACCTTTGTTTTCAGTAACGCGGAGGCAAACATTCTGGTGGACACAATGTTTGTACAGACTGTACTCTACCTGAACATTTGCCACACTGGGTGGCAATGATCCATTTACATGGCTGTCTCCCTTAAGAAGACTTGAAGGTTCTGGAAGGCAAGAGTTTCCTCATTATTGTCCCGTCAGCTTGTAGATCTGACAGTGAGTCTGAAGTTTTGAGTCAAAAACTTTCCCCTTTTTGAATTTTTATTTCTTTAGGGTATATTTCTGGGAATGAAATTAGTGAGTTATATGTCCTTTTGTTTCCCCCCTCTCAGGGAGGAGGGGAGAGAAGTGTTCAATAATCAGAGTTTTACCAAATTGTTTTTTCAAAGAGGTTGTCCTAATAGGCCCTGCTACCAGTCAGTAGTGAATTTTTACTGTCCATAAACTTCATGTCTTTTGTGTGAACAAATTAAAGGGAGAAAAACATCCAGAGCCAAAAACCACTGAAATACTATTGAAGAGAAGAACAAGGTAGAAAGACCCCCTTTACCAGATTTACTATAAAGCTGTAGTAATGAAGTGTTCGTGACATTAGCACAAGGATAGACAAATAGACCAGTTAAAAAAGAAGAGAAACAGACATGTATATGGATATTTGCTTGATGACAAAAATAGACCCAAAGAGCAGTGGGGGAAATGTGGTGTTCCCATAAGTGGTATTAGAAAATTAAGCATCCGTTAAATGGAATTGGACTCCTGCTTCGGACTAGGCACAAAAAGTCAATTCTAGATAAACTAAGACATAAATGTGAAAAGTAAAACCATAAAGCTTTTAAAAGATAACACAAGACAATATCTTCATAATCCCAAGGTAGGGGAAGGTTTTCTAACATACAAAAAAAGTTTGATGAGTTTGACTATGTTAAAATTAAAAACTTCTGCTCATTTAATAACACCATCCTACAGTGAGAAGGCAAGCCCCAGAGTAAGGGAAGATACAACACACACCAATGGCAAAGAAACGTGTCCAGAATGTGTAAAGAAAAGGACAGACAACCCCACCAGGGCAAAACATTTGCACAGGCATTTCCTAAAATGAAAATCCAAACAGCCAATAAACACTTGAAAATGTGCTTATTATCTATTAATAATCAGGAAATTCAGATGGGAACCACAATGGGATACCACTGTACAACCAATAGGTTGGTTAACGTTTTAAATCTGACAAAATAAAGTGTTGGTAAGGATGTGGAGCAACAGGAACTTCCATCCACTGCTGAGAGTAACATAAAGGGGTGCAGCCACCGTAAACACTGGCATTTTCTGGTAAAGGTGTTACAGTGCATACTCTTCAACACAGTAATTCCACCCAAAAGCCTGTGTTCTAGATCAGGTCTGAACAAACTTATTCTGTGACCAAAAAATAAAATGGTCTCTGTCATAGCTAAGTCAGCTCTCCTGGGCGTTACATAAAGCATTGCCAGATGCTACTTAAGGAAACTGACATGGCTGTGCTGATAAAACTTTATTCCTTGACAATGGCATGTGAATTTCACATACTTTCTATGTAGCATGAAATATTCTCTCTCTCTCTCTCTCTCTCTCTCTCTCTCTCTCTCTCTCTCTCTTTCTCTCTCTGCATTTTTTCAGCCATTTAAAAATGGCTCATGGGCCATGGAATAGCAGATGGTGGGCCAGATTTGGTCTGTGGGCCACAGTGTGCCAACCGCTGCTCTCCAATGCTAGAAAAGAGGTGTTGCAGGGGTGTTCCCGCCTCATTATCACCTAATAATTAGTTGCAAATGAAAATATTGGGCACCACCCTAGACTTACTGAGTCAGAACCTTTAGGGAGAAGGGCCAGGAATCTGCACTTTAACAAGCTCTCGACTATTTCCATACACGCTGAAGAGAAACTCGTATACATGCGCACAGGGATCTGTGTATGAGAATGTTCATAACAGCATGATCTAGAATAACCCCACCCTGAAAACAACCCAAGTGCCTAAGACGCCTAAAGTGTCCAACAGGAGTGAAGCAGACAAGGGGGAGAATATTCAGGAACAAAAAGACGTATTCGCATCTTCCTCAATAAGGATAAATGTTCAAAAGGTAACACTGAGCACAACAGAGCAGATCCAGACACGAAAGACTATAGACTCTCTGATTCTGCACAACAATATGAAGTTCAAAAGCTGACAGGGTACATTATACCACTTTGGGGGTGAATGCTTAAGGTAACCAACGGTAAAGTGAGACAAAGAAACTGCACTCATCAGAGTCAGGATGATGATCTTTCGGGGGAAAGAGGCCCCTGTGTTTAGAAAGGGGGTCCTGGGAGGCTTCTGGCAACGTCCTATTCCTTTCTCTTTTTAAAAAAAAAAAAATATATTATTGATTTTTTGCAGAGAGGAAGAGAGAGGGATAGAGAGTCAGAAACATTGATGAGAGAGAAACATCGATCAGCTGCCTCCCACACACTCCCCACTGGGGATGTGCCCACAACCAAGGTACATGCCCTTGACCGGAATCGAACCTGGGACCCTTCAGTCCTCAGGCTGACGCTCTATCCACTGAGCCAAACCGGTCAGGGCAACGTCCTATTTCTTGACGTGGGTGTGGGTTACACATGTAGTTACTTCATGACAGTTTGTTGACGTGCACATTTATGTTCTGTGCACTTTTCTTGTGTGATGTATTTCACAATAAAAAAGTACAAAGAAAAGTGACTGCCGGGAACGGCGCCTCTGAGCCAGGCCCGTGTGCGGAACCTGCCAGGTCCAGTTCACACCTTGGCTTCTCGCTTGGTCGAGTCCCTGTAGCCCACCCAACTGCAAGCTGCAAATTCATAGGCCCTCTGAGCCCAGATGGTTTCCTGTGATAGCTGCTAGGGGCGTAGTAATGAGTGTGCGTCTCCCCACACGTTCCTGAATGCGTTTTGGCAGGATTTTTACTGCAGGCAGTAAAACCTCCTGACAAAATCCCTCCCTGTCTGAGGGGCTTGGCCGCACCGCGGATGAGCCACACTGCCTCCTGTTACTGGCAGCTCATCATCCTCGTCCTGTACAGCATCCTTGAGAGCTGACTTTCTCTCCCTTGCCCTACGAGACCGTTGGATGGGTTGTTACTAATAATCCTTGCCTTTCAGAACCACCCCCCCCAATTCCTGTCCTCACAGCTGGAACTTCCTCTTTGCACTAATTGGGAAAACATCCTTGGGGAAAGGGGGCATCTTCACTGAGTGAATCTTTGGTGATGACTATATCAACTGGTAAGATGAAGTTGACAGCAAGGAGGTGAAGGCTCAGAACCCCACCCCCTTCCCCGGCTAGTGGACTGGTCCCAGGCCTGAGGCCAAGAAATCAGACTGGCCTGGCAGATAACCGGATCCCCATTTGGAAAAACTAAGGGTCCCACTAGGAAAGAGCTAGCTCGAGAGGCCGGGGTTAATCCAGGAGCCTAAACACCATGCCCACTAATGGCCCCCCGCCCCCGTTTTTTCCCTCTCTTCCTCGTTAACAGTACCCCTGAGTGGGAGCTGCATAATGAAGATCACATTTATGATCGTGTGACCAAATTCTCAACAATGAGAACGAAACAGAAGGGATATAAGGAACTTCCCAGAAGAATCCTTGAAGAGTGAGGGCAAGTCCTCTTTCCTTCCTTTCTGCTGGAACCTGCCTGGAGCGTTAGCAGCCCTGTTGCACAACGAGGTAACTTTGGGAAATGGAGTCCATGTTGCTAGAGAACGAAATGCCATGGAGTAACGTCAAAAGAGACGTAAGCCCTGACCGGTTTGGCTCAGTGGATAGAGCGTCGGCCTGCAGACTCAAGGGTCCCAGGTTCGATTCCGGTCAAGGGCATGTACCTTGGTTACGGACACATCCCCAGTGGGGAGAGTGCAGGAAGCAGCTGATCGATGTTTCTAACTCTCTAGCTCTCTCTGCAAAAAATCAATAAAATATTTTTTTAAATAAAAAGAGAGACATAAACCTCTACCTTATTTAAGCCACTGCTTTGGGGCATTTTCTGTCACCTGTAGTTGAACCCAGATCTTAAGCGATAGCCTTTTTCATAAAGCTAACGAGTTGGGAGCAGCCTCAGTGGCCCATAGAAGGGACGGTTCCCTCATGTGCTCACTCATTCATCACGTTTTAATGAGTGCCTCCCACACGCCTGCCTCTGATCTAGGCATGGGGGATCCAGTGGGGTGGGGGTGGGAGAGTCTGGGCCCTAAGAACTTGGTTAGAAGAGGAGGCAGGAGGCATACATAAGTGCACAAACAAAATATGGCTTAATTAGTGGAACCATAGAGGCTGAGTGGTTTAAAAATACATTTAATGAGATGGGGAAAATGCTCATGACATGTTGCTAAAAACAGTAGGTTATTAAAGACCACGCGGAGTATGTCCAATTTATAAACAGCACATGTGTGTGCATGGAGAAAAGACAAAACCGACGTATGCTGTGAGTAGCCTGAACAGCATTGGCATTTAGGAGGTGAACAATAAATGCTTAACGAATGAAAGAATCTGTTTCGGGGCGAAGAGGCTATTTTCTCCTCCATATGTTTTTATACTTTGCCTTCGTGGCCCAATAAATATGTAATATTTTTGTAAGAAGGAAAAAAATATCACCATTAGGAAACAAGGTGGATTATGAAGTTGAGGACCAAGCCGACATGGGCGGAGGGGGGATTTTTGTTAGGATGCAAACAAAGTTGTGCTGAACAGTCTCCAAAGGAAACTCCAGCTTGGGGTCCGAGTTTGGCCCCTCCCTCAGGGGAGGATCCTGGAAGGGTCTTTGCTCTGCCCTTGCACTGTCTGGAAGCGCGGGACGTCTGCCCAGGGCTTTGTGCTACATGTTTAGTGGGGCAAGGCCCACTGCAGCCAGTTATTAAGCATCAGCCCTATCGCTTCTCTTCTCATGGCTCTTCTCTGCTGGGCCTCCTGCTCTCCACAAAAGCAGCTGTTGTGGTGGTGTGGAGGCTAATTAGCTCCATACTGCATGAAGCCAGATGCTAATTGGCCCACTCACTTAATCAGCTTTAATGTCTCTCTTCTGATGGACCCGCTGCTGCTTTTTGTTCCCTCGATCACCAACAAATGCAGATCCAGGGGAGTGGCAGTAACAGCCTCCGGTGGGCACATGCAGTCCTAACCCCGTCACGTACCCAGGGGGCTGTGGAGGCTCCTTGGACCTTCCATTAGCTCAGGGACAGACTCTGAAGTTCACGATCACCAGAGCATCTTGGGAGCTGAGCTTATTGCTTCTTGTCTAAACCTTGCATGATGATCTGAGTCATCAAGTGGTCAACTCCTCAAGAGAATTGGCCTCATCTCTTGTCTGTTGCTGACACATATTGAAGGCTCTAAAACTGAAATGACTTACACAACGACTGCAGCTACCTGTTCCTGAGCGTGGTTGTTTTCAGGACAGACGCTGTGCCAATCCCTTGCCAAGGCAACGTGAACACAACTTGGCCCAGGGTAACTACACAATACATACTTGTAACAGAATGAAAAAGAAACACCACTCTTATCCTCATCTGTCATGTGAGGAAACTGAGGCGATAGTAATATTTGCTTCTGTGGTTGAAATGACTTACTCATTTTTCTCACAGCCCTGTAAGAGTAGACCAAGCGTTATTATAATCCCCATTTTGGGGAGAATTGCAGGCTTTCAGAGAAAATAAAATTCCCTAAGTTTACAAAGTGTGATAGGCAGGTCCTCACTTCCTCCTTCCCCCAAAAAGATGTTCACATCCTAATTCCCACAATCTGTGAATATGTTAACTTACATAACAAAATTCTTACATGACATCGAGAGTTTGCTGATGTCATTAAGTTAGGATATGGAGATGAGAAGATTATCCTGGATAATCTAGGTGGGTCCAACATAATCTCAAGGGGCCTTGTAAGAGGGAGATTCGAAGTCATAGAGAGAAAATGTAAGAATAACAGCAGAGGTCAGACAGGAGAGAAGCTGGAGACGGGCCCACAAGCCAAGGAATGCAAGCCGCCTCCAGAAACTGGAAACAGATTCTACTCCGAAGCCTCCAGAATGACCAGAGCCCTGACAACACCTTGAGTTTAGACTTCTGACCTCTGGAAATGTAAGAGAATAAATTCATGTTGTTGTAAACCACTACGTTTATGGTCATTTGTTACAGCAACAATGTGAAACTAATACACACCACTGGTGGAAGAGTTAGAGGGCTTAAATTATGCATCATGACATGAAGTTTTATTTGTACCCAACTGACAAGATTTTTCTCATACCTGATCAATGCATGGTGATTTTGAATTCTAGCTTCCCCTAAGATGAGGATAGCTGTGCCTGTGGGCCTGTTGGCCTGGCTTTTCCTTGCAGCCCAACATGTCCTCTTCCTCCTTCCCAGTCCATTGCACACTTGCTGCCCTTTTTTGACTTCCTCTTTTTCCTCAAGCATCCTAAACTCAACTACACAATATAGCTCATCTGGGAGAAACCATGGTTCTGTCTCTGTCTGAAGATCAACTTTGACCTGGGCAGAATAAGTCACATTCTTGTGGGAATTTGGTGTTTGGGAGACAGTAGAGCAAAGGGGTTAAGCTCTTGTGTTTGAATTCCTACCCCACTTACTTCCAGTGTGTCTCCATTTCATCTTCTATGAAAAGGGTTGATGTGAAGATGAAATGAAATGACCTGCATGTCATGCTTAATGCCACACCTGGCAATGATAAATGCTCAATAGGTGTTGGCAATACTAACATGGGCACAAACCAAGTTCCCCGGTTGGCAGAGGCCTACGAATGTAGAGCAGTGGTTTTCAAACTGTAGCGTGCATGGGATTCCACTGGGAGGGACTGAGCCCCGCCTCCAGTTTCTGACTCAGTAGGTCTAGGGTGGGGCCCAGGAAGCTGCATGTCTGATGCAATACCCGGCAATGAGGATGTTGCTATGGCAGGGGCCACACTTTGAGAATCACTGATTGAAAATACAGAGGCAAGGATCATGCACTTCTATAGTATTTCTCCCTCATACCCACAATGCCTGGCATATAACAGGCATGCAACAAAAAAATTGTGGGATGAATACATTTTCTCCTACTGTCTCCCTGAGGCTTTAACTGTCCAGGAAGCTGCCCTTCTCTATAAAAGAATTCTATTCTATTTTTTTTTTATCGCCATCATATTTACTACAACTTGGCGCTGACAGTCTCCTCTTCATAGACTCCCTGTTTTCCCCTTGAATACCCTCCATTTCCCCAGCGAGTGTCTCTCCCCTGGATCTCAACTTTTCCATTAACTCCATGCACTGCGCAGCCTGTTCCAGGACATCAAACTTTAATTTAAACAGAAAATAATCAATAAGCTTAGCAAATTGCCCATGGCAACCTCTGCTGAGTGAATCAAAGGGTTTTATAGGTAATTTAAAAGGTGTCCTCACTCATCCCTCAAGGTAAAGCTTAGTACGTTGACAAAGGCCCTTTTCCGCCCAGGGCCCAGGAAGCTCTGGGAGGAAATGGAAGAGAAAGGACTTAGGTTCTGGGGTTGGGGGGAGTTGGGCCAGGAAAAATGAGGCTGTCTTTTAGGATTAAAAGCTGTTAAGAATAAAGCACTCATAGTCATTACTGAGCCCTGCGTAAGTAAGGGTTTTCTTGGTTACAGGCAACAAAAACAGACTTAGGAAAGTTCACAAAATAGAAGTATTAGCACACTATGAGGTATAATGAAGGAAAAGGCTAAATAACTGGGTCTCTGGGGTATTAGAAATCATGGTCGATCTCTTGAAGGTACTGTTTGGGGATGTGCCTGTGCTGCTTTCTGTCTTCATATCTTCTGACTCAGGAGTCACATTCCAAGAGAGCATCTAAGCAGCCTCCTGGGTCACATGGCCCTCCCGTGGCCTGGGAGGATGGGGCACCCTGATGGGCAGCCCCACCGAGACAGGAAGTGGGGAGGGAGGGCTAGTTCCCAAAGGAATACCAAAATGGAGAAACGGAAGAAGGAAATGGCAAAACTGCGCTGGCAAAAAACATGTTTCCATTATGGAACTTTTCTGGTGGGTTTGTTACCTTTTTTCCCCCACTCAATATAGTATCATAAACATTTTACCATATCGTTAAATATTCCTCTAAGTTGCATAGTATTAATGAACCCATTTATTTATGGAACCAAGCATGCATTTAGATGTTTACTTATTTTCAAATTTTTACTATTGAAAAGTATTTCCAATAAACATGTATGGTTGACTGACTCTGAATCTCTCCAAATATCCATTGTCCCCTATTCTTTCTTCTCCTTCTTCTTCTTCTTCTTCTTCTTTTTTTTTTTTTTTATTGATTTCAGAGAAGAAGAAAGAAGGATAGAGAGATAGAAACATCAATGATGAGAGAGAATCAGTGATCAGCTGCCTCCTGCATGCCTCACTGGGGATTGAGACTGCAATCCGGGCATGTGCCCTGACTGGGAATCTAACCAAGACCTCCTGGTTCATAGGTTGACACTCAAGCACAGAGCCACGCCAGCTGGGCCCCCTCTTATTGTTTAGAATAGAACCCCATTTTTACTTGGTGTGATAAAAGATAAGCCTTAAAAAATGTCACTTCCAATCTTTTCTTGCAATTAACTGAGGCCAAGAGAACACATGTCAGCCAGTGAGATACAACTAGACGTGAAGTGGAATCTCTGGGGAGGCTGCGCGGAGGAACTTGACTCAGCCAGGAAGTGCTCTATTTTGCCCTCCGCCCCTTGCCCTTCCTACTGCCTGGTTGAGTGCCTAGTGGCCCAGCAACAACTTGAACCATAAAAATGGAAGCCATATTCTAAGGTGGTAGAGCAGGACACAAGGAGCCTGCATCTCTAATGACCCCAGTCAGAGGCCTATTAACGTCCAGACCTCCTTAATGTGACAAGCTATAACCGTCTATCTTATTTAAACCATTGTTATTCGGGGACTTTCCATTGCATATACCGATGAAAAGAGTTCTAATGAAAATTTTGCACATATGTCTGATTATTGCATATGTCACTTCAAATTTTTACCTTGTATTATAGATATTTGTGTTCCTATCTCGTATCTTCTACTAATCTGTAAGTTTCTTGAAATGCAGGGTTTTTTTCCCCCTGCTTTATCTTTTTATCTCACATAACACCTATCCTAGTGCCTGGCACAAAATAGAGATTTAAAAACATTTTATTTTCTGGGGGGGGAAATAAACATATATATGACTATGGAAATGGATGTGACCTTGAACAATAGCTTTTGGTTCATCAAGACTTAGCTTTTTTTAATTTCAAAAGGAGGTATCGCCCTAACCGGTTTGGCTCAGTGGCTAGAGCGTCGGTCTGCGGACTGAAGGGTCCCTGGTTTGATTCTGGTCAAGGGCATGTACCTTGGTTTCGGGCACATCCCCCATGAGGGATGTACAGGAGGCAGCTCATTGATGTTTCTCTCATCGATGTTTCTAACTCTCTATCCCTCTCCCTTCCTCTCTGTAAAATATCAATAAAATATATTTTTTTAAAAAAAGGAGGTATCAATGTCTATTAGAGGGGCTTCTGAGAAAACCCATTGAAAGATTTTGGAAAACAATATAATGTAAGAGTTTATCGCTAACGGGGGTGGGGCAGGGGGCAGGATTGCGGGCCTAGAGTTTGGAACATGAATAGCAGGAACATCGTGTGGCTGGGGGAGAGTGATGGAGTGAAGAGGGGCGGGCATGAGGTTGGAGAGGAGCCTTGCAGGCCATGATGAAGGCTTCCACGTATACTATGTACCTTTGATGGCACAAACCTCATGAGTTTTTATGAAAGGATCGCGTGACAGTGCTCAGCACAGCACCTGCCACACCGTCAACATTGAATACATGGTGATTGTCGTTACTGACAGGGTGGCATAGATGGAAAAGAATAGGACCAGGAGTGGGGAAAACAAGGCTCGCCTAAGTAGGGAGCTATTTGTCGTCAAAGGGGTGGCCTCTTTATTGCCTACAAAGTCAAAAGAAAAGATCTCCCAGACTCGCCGTGTCTGCAGAAGGAGTGGTAGAGAACTAGACTCTTCATATAGTGGTCACCAGCCACATGTAGCTACCGAGCCCTTGAAATGTAGCTACTCTCAACTTATAAGTGCTAAGGTATAAAATACACACCCGGTTTTGAAGACTTAGCGTGAAAAAAAAAAAAAAGTAAAGCGTCCCATTAATCATTTTCATGATTAACATGAAAAGATTGTGATTCATTGCTGAAATGATAATATTTTAAATATATTGGATCAAATAAATATATTACTACAAATTACCTGGGCAGTTTCTTTGTACTTTTTTACGTGGCTACTAGGAATTTTAAAATTACAGGTGGCTCGGATTCTATCTCCTTCCGACAGCATTGCATTACTCTTCCAGGACTGAGGTGGCACTGTCCAGCCTCAAGCACCATCTGGGCGTTCAAGTCCCCCAAATGGCTGCTTGGTGGAAATGTGGGCGTGTCTTATCCCAAGACAGCAAAGAATCAGAACCATTAAAGGAAATTTTGTTTTCTGCCTGGATACAAGCACAGGTACATCCAGAGCTTAAAGTCCTTTAAAGCAACTCCTTTTTCTCAAAAGAACTGTACAGCCATAAACTGGCATCAGAGGACGGGAGGCCCCGCCCTTCCCTAACATCCCAATGTGTCTTCCAGAGTCCTGGAGGGTTAATGGAATAGAATTTTCCAAAATTGCCTGAAATCAGCCGGGGAAATGGCAAAATGTTTATTCTGGGACAGAGTAAAAATTGCTCATTTTCTATTATGATAGGAAATAAGAACAAAGGCCCACATAGCCGGTCCCTCACACCGCCATTTCAGTTGCAGTCTGCCTGTGCTTTTTGGCTGTGTCACAAAACAAAATAAATCTCTTCGCCAGCCCTCCCATTGGCTCCAAAGATGTATTTTCACAAGCACCAGAGCAGACCCTTCGGGCATGTCTTTCCATGAATGCTCATCTCCACTGAAAACCTCTTTTCTTTTTCTTTTCTCATCACATCCTTTTACAAAAATGATGAAATGATACGATGCTGGTGCTGGTTATGTCACATGGGGGTGGGGAAGAAGCGAATGTGGGTGGTGGTCCTAACAGAAATCCTCCTCCCAAGCTCAATATCCTCCCCCCACCCCAGACTCTCCATCATCCTCTCCAAATCACTCACCTTGCTTGGCATTTTCTTCTACCCGGCACATCCAATTTCCCATGTTCTGCCTGCAAACAACATTCTCTCGCATCGGTATTAGTTAGCACTTCACACAGCTTGCAGGGCCTTTGACCAGCATGACACTTCGCTGAACCCCTACCCCTATCCCTAGCTCAGGATGACTTCACATAACACTCAATAAATATTTGTTGAGTGATTGGATTAAGTTGAATCTGATATTTGCCAACTCTGATAAAACAGAGGAAATCAATGTCAGCTTTTCCTGCTGGATGGAGAAACGGGACAGCTGTATAAAGTGATCTGAAGGGAAAATTGCATCCAACACTTTACTTTCAGGTCTCTGAAGGAGGCTGTTATAACAATGGACTATAAATATAGGAGGAATGCTATATCTGCAAAGAAGCAATTCTAACAGCGGTCTGAGGGAGCCAAGAAAATCCAGCTTCTTTTCCCCCAGTATATACACAGGTGCGCTGAGCGGAATGAAATCCACTTAACTTGATTTTATGGACAGTGATTCATGCAAACTCAGTTCCAAACTGCTCAGTACAGCTCAGTTAAATAAATTACACCAAGAGTAAGCCAGCCAGCAATAAAGGCAAAAGACAGAAAATGAACTTGAGGTTGAGGATTGAAATTTTAGGAGTGCCTGCTGTGCCAGAATCATCTTGCTTCCGGAGGTTCTGAAGGGATCTTAGACCTGATATTCAAGGTCAAGGCTCTCATATGACTGATGGGGAAATTGAGGCTGACCAGAAAGGATTGACTACACATTCAAAGTCACTTAGAGAATAACTGGCAGCATCAAAGGGCTCCTGAGGCTCAAGTCGGAGTGTTTTTTCATCTTATCAGGCTCCCTAGTGTCTTGTGCTGAGTAACAGCTATGAGACTCAAATATTGGTTGAATTAATGAATAATGGAATCTGCTAGGCTAGAGTTAACCAGAGTCAGCCTTAGGGTTCGAATGGTGAAGAAAGGTCTAAGAAGATCGTACCCTAGAATGACTCATATGTTTAAGCAGCCCTTCCTAGACCCCTCAGTCTTCCAGCTCATACTGGAGAGATATAACCAGCCCCATACTTAGGCCTCGTGTCTGTTATGTGTGACAGGCATGCCATGGTGCTGCAGGCTCTCCCTTAGTGGCATTCCATGAAGACCTTCAGGGTTAAGACATCACTGCCAAGGTATTCTGTGAGATAGCATTGCATCCCTATAATAAACTAGGGGCCCAGTGCACGAATTTGTGTACCTTGAAAGCAACTGTAGGCCACAAGGCTGTGGTGGGCACAGGGGCAGGTCTCAGCCATCCTTCACACCCCCGCTCGGCCTCTCCCACCATGGCCCCCAGACTCCTCTCTGCCAGCAGCCCCACTCCCGCCACTGCCGCTCCCATGCACTGACGGCGCCAAGCAATTGGGACCAGCGCTGGGCGTGTCTTACCCCAAGACACAAGTGCGAGCAGGGCCAGTGCTGGCAGCAGGTGCGAGTGGCTCCAGGCACCAACAGTGGGTGTGAGCACCGGCAGGACCGTGGCACGAGGGAGCAAAGAATTTTCAGTAACCACCAGAAGCTCACCCCCATGACAGCGACCAGTGCCCCGCCTTGATCTGGTGCCCCTGCTCACCTGCTCCACCATCCCACCATGGCCGATGCCCGCCATGCTCCGTGCACACCCCCTGGTGGTCAGAACACATCATAGTGCCTGGCTGTTCGGTTGTTTGGTTGTGCTGCCATTTGGTCTATTTGCAAATTAGCCTTTTATTATATAGGATTATCCATGTCTTTTTTTTTTCTAAGTTAGCATCAATTATCTTTTACCAAAAAGTTCTTATACAAAGTAAGGAATATTAGTAACAATTAGGGACAATAGATACATAAATTTAAGGTATGGCAGTCTTAAAATATAGCCACAAATTCTTTGACAATTCTCCCATCACGAAATGAGGTTTATGTCCCCACTTCTTGAACCTGAGCAGGATTGTGACCGTCTTAATCAATAGAGAATGAAAGATGAGAAATGTGAAGATAAACAAGAGTTCCAATGGTAAATCATAAAAGGCCATGCAACTTTCACCCCATTATGAGCCACCACATAAAAAGTCTGATTGCTATGAAGCCACCATACTGTGGACAAGCCACATGTTGATGTCGACAGTCAGAGCCGAGCCCAACCCTGTACAGGCACCAGCCATATGTGAACCAAGAAGCTTCCAGATGACTCCAACCCTTGCCATTCAAGTCTCCCCATTTGAAGGCCCAGATATCTGGGAGCAATGCCAAGCCATTTCCCTGTGCCTTCTCTAAGTTCCTGACCTGCAGAATACATGAAGAGAGAAAAAAACGGGTGGTTATTTTATGTCATTACATGTGGGGTAGTTCGTTACATGGCAATATATAACTGAAACAGAAGTGTGTAAAGGAATAAGAAAAAAAGTCACGCCCTGACTTTGGCTCAGTGGATAGAGCATCGGACTGCGGACTGAAAGGTCTCAGGTTCGGTTCCGGTCAAGGACCTGGGTTGCAGGCACATCCCCAGTGGGAGGTGTGCAGGAGGCAGCTGATTAATGTTTCTCTCTCGTCGATGTTTCTAACTCTCTATCCCTCTCCCTTCCTCTCTGTAAAAAAAATCAATAAAGATATATTTACAAAAAGAAAAGAAAAAAAGTCAAGAGTATGGAGCATCTTTTAGCTGGTGTGTACAGAGTGGGACCATGGAATGCCGGTATCAATCTGAAGATATTGGAGGTTGGGGGTTTTAGGGAAGGAATAGGTGTTAGCAAAGGAGGTTCATTTCAAAGAAGCACTGCCTCCTCTGGCCGAGGCCTGTGCCAGCTCTGGGAGGAGGTCCTCCTGTAAGATGAGGAGACTGACATAGGGAATAGCCAATCGGCCTTTTGAATGTGTTTCAGAGCTTGTAGTTTACTTCCTCAGTCATGTGTCTTCGCGGAAGGACCAGGAAGGCATTGTAGCCTTTCAAAGGCTCCAATCTATGGAATCTGGACTCAGGGTTGCAAGGGACAGAAATTCAATTCAACTAGTATAACGAGCACATGAACAATAGGACATATAACTTATGATCAGAAATACCACTCAGCTTCTCTCGGTCCCTTTAAACTTTATACAGTAGAGAGTGATAGCATCATGCTCTCCCAGAGCAGCCCAGTGGTGCAAGGCTGCTGTTGGAATGAAATTGTGTGGCGTCCTGACATCTTCTCACATGCCCCTGTAGCACAGTGCTCACATGCCTCAATGAATAGATACCTTTTTTAGGTGGCAGCTTGACATTTTGCTGTGCTAAGGCCAAGCTGTGCCTGAGTATATCCAGCATTTCCTGACTTACTAGCTAGTAATCGTTCCATTAGACATAGCCCCATTGGCATGTACTATCTATCACCACAATCATGATGCAAAACAAACCACAAAATTTCAGTGACATGCTGCAATCAACATTCTGTTCGTGAGTTTATGGGTCAGCTGGGTGATTTCACTGGGCTTGGTAAAGGTCAGTCATGCTCCTACACTCAATTGTAGGTTGGCTCAGGAGGCTTGGCTGATCTTGGCTGGGCTGACCTCTCTCACATATCTAGAGCCTTGACCTGGCTTTGCTCCCCATGTCTCAATCTCCATCAAGCTAGCCACACTTATTCCCAAGATGAAGGGCAGAGGAATAAGAGGAAGAGCAAAACCAAGTAAGAAGTCTTGCGGCCTAGGCTGCTACGACTAGCATATCATCACATTTATCCTCTTCGATTGGCCAAGGCAAGTCACAAGATCAGCTCATGTCCAAGAGGTTAGAGAAACATCTTCACATCTCACGGGGAGGAGCTGCAAAGGCGAATTGCAAAAGTCATGTCTGTAGTGATTCCTCAGGGGATAAGACAAGGTCCTTCTGAGAGTGACCTGAACCCCCAGGAGCCTTGGGGTGATGCATAAACAACAGACGCAGCTCAACTCCTGATGGGAGAGCCCAGTGTGGCAGCAAAGTCAGACTAGCAGAAACCACAGTGCAGGAATTCCTGCGAGGAGCCCAGACAGAGTGGGAGACCCACCTCCTGGACACGGGTGACTCATGGGAGCCCTTCTGCCTGCGGTGAAGGTAGGAAAAGCATTTACACAGAACAAAGGCCCTCCCAGGCCTCGCTGAAGGAGCTGTTTGTTTCCAAAGGCCTCATGGAACAACTAACTGTAAGCCGGGGAGAGGAAATTACACAATGGATGTTGAAATGTGGGCTTGTTGAAAAGTTGTCACTCGAGTAATGAATGCCCTGTTTCCTGTTTTTTTGCCTAAAGTTAAATGCTGGGCATAATTAGCTAGTAAAAAAAAAAAGCAAGCTTGGCAGCAGAACAAAAATAGCACATTTTGGGAGCTCAGGCCAATTAAAATTGTTTATGCAGCCATTTAGCAATATTTTTCTCCAAACTATTATGACCAGGAAATATGTAGCATGAGACCGTAACGTTCCTCCGCAGAAAAATGGCCCACACGCTGATCCTTTCAACAGCCCCTGGTTCCCAGGGGATTTTATAATAAGAATGAGCACTTCCATCCTCCTGAGCTCCAAGGACCTCCTCGGGATTTTGAGAACAGCATCACTCACGCTATGTAGCAGGCAGCTGTCACGGGGCATTGCAACCTGCTAATGTTAAGATTAGACAAGCTCCCCTACAAGTGTTGGAGGCTGCCCGGTGTGGTCATTTAAATCATCTGGCTGATGCCGTCATTGGACTGAGCGCACGAATTGTTTTTGTCAGTAACTGGTGTCGGGATTCGTTGCTCGAACTCTGCGAAAACTGCCCTTGGTGAAGATGGTCAGGATTCCTCCTCTCTGTGCTCCCTCCAGCACTTGCCACCCGTGGCCCTGGTGATCTCCCACCTCTAGTCTTCAGATTACATCTTCCTTCCCCTCTCCAGCCTCCCTGGCAAAACCGGCTTTCAGATCCTCCATTTACAAGAAGATGTAATGGACGGATAACAACAGCTTTAAATGGGAGCGATCACAGCTTCTCACCGAGAGATGGCATGACGCTTGGAGTATGGAATTTCAGGCCTTCTCCAACTGAGCTAAGGGATGGGGTGAGCAGTTTGAAGGCAGGGAGCCAGCCTTCCCAGTGTCCTTAAAATCTCACCCAAGAGAAATAGCCTATTTTACTTCACTTACAGGGTTAACCTACTTGGCTGGACCCCTCTGTTGGCTGACAGGAGAGAGATCTTTGGGGACCTTCATTGAACTTGTAGGCATTGCCCCAGAAGCTCCAGCGCAGTTTGTCTTAGTCTGGCCACCTCCTCTGCCAGAGTTCTGGATGGCAGGTCAGGGGCAGCCACCCAGCCCTCTGGCACCCAGGTGCACCCGTCACCTGGGAGGCTGTTAAAAGCCTTCGGTCAGTCCTTGGTTGGACAAGACCATTCAAACAACAGAAGAGCCATCTCCTTCCTTCCTGTTAACACTCACTCATTCGTTTGTTCATTCACTCATGTGTTCATTCGTTCCTGTGAAGGTAACACTTATAAATACTATGACCCCAAAATAAAACATTGGCTTGAAATTCACAGCCATCCGTGGCTGAATTGCAGCTTCCCTGTCTCATCTTTCCTCTGACTGGTCATTTTCTTGTTTGCCAGGATCTCCGCCTCAGAAGCACACCCTGTACTTTCACACTTTTATGCTTTGTTGAGACTCTGCCCCCTGCACGGTGCTCCTTTGTCTCCATGTATCCAAATCTTCCTGTCATATGACATCATCCTGAACCCTTCTTCTTGCCCATGAAGCCATGTCTGACCACTTCTGGTTACTCTGGTCTCCTATGCCTCTGAACTCCTATAGCATTTGCTCCCTCAACTTGCATGTGGCCTTCCGTCAAGAATTTCCTTTGCCATGTCCTGTGTTGCTGTTGGACATTTTCTATCTGGAGAGAAAGCATAGCTCAGGTCAGCCTCCCTGCCTCCAGCCTATGGGAAGTTGAGTCAGGAGGAGACCTCTGGTCAGCAGTTTCTAGGTCAGAAGGAAATGAAGTTCCTGGCCATGGACCGATCCCTGAATCCCCACAGAAATTCCCTGTCAACACCCCTGCTCTCTGCCTTCCATTTCCTCTCCTCCAGGCCTCATCTCTGAATCATGAATTCCCCTGTTAGCCCTTCCATTCCCTCTTGCCCCTACATTCAGCAAGCATTACAGGGCTTCCGATACGAACACCTTATGAGATGAGTTCCACAGCCCCAAAAGTGGCTCCAGGAGACTTTAGGCTGGTTCTGTATGTATATATAGCATACATAGGCAATTAGCCAACCCGTGTCCTTTAAAAGTCATCAGCCCCCTGTCATTTGTTCATCCATTCATTCAAAAACTATTTTCTGAGTGCACACTGTGTGCCAATACCCCATGCTGGGTCCCGAGGAGACAGCCATGAACAGATCTGAGTCCCTGCCCTCCATCTTCAAGGAGCTGGCCATCTAGAAGGTGATCTAGGCAAGTAGATAAGCAATTACAATACAAGCTCTGTGTGATAGTGCTGGGAGGTATCTGAGGCATCCCATGTGGATAAAATTCTGTTCTGTTCAACAATACCTATTGAGAAGCAGGGTCCAGAGTGCTCTTTTACAGCCCTTTCCAGAGGCTGCAAGTTCTTCCTTGGAGGACCTGACTAACTCAGAGGTTAGCGATTCCTCAGAGGATAAGACAGGGTCACCCAAGTCTTCCCAAGTCTCAGGTTGTTCCCATTGCCTGTCTTTTAAGAAGAGCGGGTCAGAACACTCAGCAGGATTCTTCATATATGCCAAGGCATTAGTTAGGTCATGCCTCCAGCATTCTACCAGGTGCTTAAACGTTGCCTAGTGTTCAGATTATGCAACAATTCAAGCACTATCACCTACTGAACACGTGTCCAGTGCCAGGCACTGATAAAGAGCTGTGAAGGCTAAAAGGGGTCTGAATTAGACCCTGGATCATTATTAGCACAACCTTTGGGCCCACAGCCCCAGATGTCTGTCTACTTAGTGAACTTCCTGTATTTTTGCCTTACCCACATCCATCCTCTCCTCTTCTGACAACATCACTCACCTTTGTTAGACCCAGGCCATCGAGTTGCCCCACCCTCCTTTGGTCAAAGGGTAAGTAAGTGACTCAAACTAGACCAAACTGACATTTTCTCCTTGAATTTGAATCTAAAGACTCTTGGCTGGTGCCTGTCTAGCTTTACTGCTGAGTTCTGAAATGACTTCCTATCAGATCTTCCTTTGCCTACATTCACCACAGTTGATTTCTATTGCTTGCAGCCAAAGGATTGTAACAAAAATTGTCATTAATTACAACCTGGTACAGTCTTATCATTCTTTTCTTCTGAAGAGAGCAAGCTGATGCTGCCTGGAACTTGCAGACTCTGTAGGAGGAGGAGAGACTCAGGCGCCAGGGCCATGGACCATGGAACGTTAGAGAAAGGAACTGGCTGACAAACAGCAAACGTGCCAAATGAATGCTTTCAGGGAAACAAGGGTTGCCTGAACACTATTGATTCAAGGTCCACTAATGGTTCAGGCTGTGAGGCTGGGTGTGACAGCTCTGCCTCACTCAGGGCAGTAATATACTGCCAAGTCAGGCCTATTTTCCGGTGTCAGCAGGGAAATGGGAGACTATTAAGGAAGCACCTTATCAGGAGCTGAGCTCGGTGTCACTGGAAAGACAGTGGCAATTAGCCTGATGGAAGCCATGAGGCGGCCCAGCTCCTGACCAGGTGCAGAAGAAATGAACAGGAAGCCCCCTGACAGGTCAGCATAGGCCCCACCAGGGAGAGGGCCCTGGGCAAGGGCTGATGCTCCCCTTTCTCTGCTTGGGAAGATGCCCACCCCTTCTAGTTATCTTCCAATCTGCTCTCTACACACAGGTTTGCTGGTGGGCATTCATCCACGCTCCCTGCCCCAAACACCAGAGCAATAAGGACCTTCTCATTTGAATGGCGCTCTCGCATTCATTCTGTCGGGCAGGCAGTGTGGTTAAGGGCCCAGATTTGGAGACTGGAGTGTCTGGGACAAATAAGTGAATAAGATACATACTGTCTTTCCCTCTGTGCTCTGGCGCTAGAGGGAACGATGAGTGACGGAACTTATTTTGAAGAAACTCACATAACTCTCATTACTTCTCTCCCCTCCAATTCCAAACACCTATGATGTAAAGGAAATGGATATCAGCCTGAAAGCTGGGAGAACCATTTCCTGCTCCACACGCGTGTCCTGTGTGGCCCCGGAAAAATCCCTTTGCCTCTCTGAGTTTTGGTTTTCTCAACCATAACATTCTAAGATGAGGCAATTAGTAGATAGCCTCTGCGTTAGTCCAGGTCCTCTAAGAAGCAGATGCCAAGAGGGTGTGGCTGGTGTGAAAATGTTACGAGGAGAAATGTCTGAGAACGGAAGTGAGGGAGAAGCTGAGAAGGGCTGGGGGAGCCCACAGACCACAATGCAAGTCTGACTCTGAGCCAAGAAGCCAGAGCAGGAAGGTTAAGTCGAAGCATCTTAGGCTGCCCTGAGCCTAAGGAATCATCAGTAAGGCCATCTGGAAGGCCTTGAGCGAAAGACGGCTGTCGGAGGAGCCCGCTGTCCCCCAGGCCTGTCTTCGCATCTTTGCCGCGCTGGCATCTGGGAGCAGCCGTGGGAAGGGTGGCCTGGGGGTAAACGCAGCAATGGATGGATATCAGAGCCAGCCGCTGGGGCCTCCTATAGTTGGAGGTCTGCAAGGTGCCTTCTTTTGGCCACAATAATCTCTAAGCTCCCTGTAGGCCCTGATGTCCAATGTTCTAAGAAAGCCTGGAGATGTGCCGGCAGACCCAGGCCCACGACAGCCTGAGGGCATCTGCTGGGCACTGCCAGCGGGCTGACCTGACTGGCCTCTGCAGCAGCTGTTCTCAGGCACTCCCTGATGGCAAAGCAGGCAGGATGTTTATGTTCATTTGACACATCGGGATCAAATGCTTCCTGACTCCTATTTTTAGCCCGGCTTTGGTCTTCAGAGACGGGAAGTGGGGGGCTTCAGCTTCCCTGCTGTTGTCTTTGTTTGAAGTGAAGCCAGACGAAAGAGGCCCTATCCTGATCACGTTCGTCCTGCCTTTGCTGGGTCCCCTCCACCCCTGGCCCTGGAGCAGCTCTGCGGCCTGGACCCCTGTGCACATGTCTGCACACCCACAATAGGAAGCTGTATGCTTTTCACTTCTGGATGGATCTGGGCTCAGAAAAACCTGGATTTGAGGTTGTTCCCCCACTTCCTGCTGGGTAACCCTGGGCAAATGGCCACCTCAGTGAGCCTTGACATTCCCATCTGTAAAGGGGGGATAGTAATACCTACCTCTTAGAGGCCTTGTGAGGATTAATAAGATAACGCACGTAGCACTGCTTGGCACCCAGTATGTGCTCAGTAAATGAGGCCTATGAGTGCTGACACTCACTAAATACCCACGGTCAGTATTGTCAATGTTGCCTCAATATTATCTTCTGGTGAGAGACCCTAGGATCCTGGAAATTTCTCCTGTCCTCCAGAAGCACGCAGACAAGGACAAGAACACAGAAAGCCACATGAGATCAGCTGCGGGGTTGTGGGGCCGGTTTGGGGAAGTTTGTCACATTCAGGGCTGTCTCATTCATTTCATGACTTTTATAGGATTTCCCTCTCCTGTCTGTTTATCTGGTCTCCTGGGCTCACGGGCAATGCCTTTTTTTTTTTTTTTCCAGAGAAGAAGAGAGAGGGAGAGAGAGATAGAAACATCAATGGTGAGAGAGAATCATTGATTGGCTACCTGCTGCATGCCTCCTACTGGGGATCAAGCCCGCAACCCAGGCATGTGTCCTGACTTGGAATCGAACCATGACCTCCTGGTTCATAGTTGATGCCCAACCACTGGGCAACACTGGCTGGGCTCACGGGCAATGCCTTATACCCAACTCACAACGATGGGCAGAGATGGTGCTCTTGGCCTGATGAGTGTACCTTCCAGGCACTGAAAGACCTGGGAAGAAGGGTGCTGGGTGGGAGTGATGACAGACAAAGCAGGATGGGGCAAGGCCAGCTGATAAAGGGCCTGGTACCCCCCACTGAGGAATTGGATTTGATCCTGAAGGCAACGGGGGTGCCCGTGATGGGTTTCACGTAGGAGAGTGATGTGTAATCAGACTTGTCTGATGGCTTCAGAACAATTTACCCAGGTTAGCCTCCTTCCCTGGGGAATGCCTGTCCCCCAGAAAGAAAAATATGGGGGGAAAGGATTGGCATTGCACCTCCCCTAGAGCACTGCCTGCTCAAACTTCCCCTGACCTGTACGCTCTGCACAGAGGCCCCGAGGCCAGCTGGAGAGGAGCCTCCTTGATTACTCACAATTCCCTTCCCGAGAGGACAGGCGCTGATGTGTTTTCTCTTGATAACACTGGCTCCTTTCGAGCAATAGGACTTCCTGTCGGATCGAAGAGCAATTACTGCACCTCCAAAGAGAAAACGCTTTAAACAAATCTAGTTGTAGCCCTCCATGATAATGGAGATGTTTGCTCACTAACCAACCATGAGCCCTGAGTTTTAGGAAGAGTGGGCACTCAGGATGCCCAGTAACCAAAATATGTTTAGATCTATTTGACAGAAGATTCCAGTGAAGGGAACCTTTCTTCAGTGAACCTGGGCCTCCATACCTATTCCAGCCTGGACCTGGGACTGCTGGCTTGCCTGCTCCCCGCTCTCCAGTATCTGGAGCCAGGGGTCAGGCACTGGTGAAGAACAATGGCAAGGTTGGGTCACCTCAGGCCAAGCCTAAGCTGCTCAGATCAAACTGGGTGCTCCGGTCTGTTTATATTGGGGGTCACACGGAAATACACTTGAAGACAAATCATTACCCATCAGCCATCAGTAAAAACTGCCTTTTCCACCCTAGCTCGTTTGACTGAGTGGATGGAAAGTCAGCCTGTGAACGGAAGGGTCCTTGGGTTTGATTCTGGTCAAGGGCACATGCCCAGGTGTCAGGCTCGATCCCCAGTGGGGAGCGTGCAGGAGGCATCCGATCAATGATTCTCTCTCATCATTGATGTTTCTATCTCTCTCTCCTTCTCCTTTCCTCTCTGAAATAAAAATATCCATAATAATAAAAGCGTAATATGCTAATTAGACCAAATGTCCTTCTGGACATCCTTGCAGACGACCTTCCGGACAAAGCTGGGGCTGTGAGGGAAGCCCAGGTCCCGGGTGCCAGAGGGAAGCTGATGCCAGTAGCTGGGGGAGGGGAGGCCTACTCTTGCATGAATTTCATGCATCAGGCTTCGTGTGTGTGTGTGTGTGTGTGTGTGTGTTTTAAACCTACCTTTTTTTCTCAACTTGGGAGAATTTGAAAACTAAGCCCCAGCTGG
Source organism: Murina feae (assembly GCA_004026665.1). NCBI lineage: Eukaryota > Metazoa > Chordata > Mammalia > Chiroptera > Vespertilionidae > Murina > Murina feae. The sequence goes on from PVJC01012439.1 coordinate 23,394, forward strand.
TTTGGCTCAGTGGATAGAGCACAGGCCTGCAGATTGAAAGGTCCCGGATTCAATTCCAGTTAAGGATACATGCCTGGGTTGTGGGCTTGATTCCCCGTAGGGAGCATGCAGGAAACAACTGATCAATGATTCTTTCTCATCATTGATGTTTCTGTCTCTTTTTCCCTCTCCCTGCCTCTCTGAAAACAATAAAAATATATTTCAAAAAATTTTTGAAAACTGAGAATACCACCCCTAAGTGAACATTCATACCAGAGACCAGAGGTTGCCTTAACTGTCTAACATCGCTAGAATGTACCTCACTCCTTGCTTGTTATTTTAAGACTGAGAGAAGGGTAAGAAGTGGACAATAATACATATTTTTAAAGTATTTCTTTAAATATATCTTTGGCTCTATCCACTGAGCCAAATCAGCTAGGGCGAAGTGGACAATAATATTAGTTCACACTTGCAATGTGCCAGATACTGCTCTAAGCACTTTAAATATATTTAGTCATGTAATTCTCCCAATGACCCTATGACATAGGGACTATTATTATGCCCATTTTAAAATGAGACAAGTGAGGCACAGAAGAGTTACACCTTTCCAAAGGTCACACAGCTAGTACATGGAAGGGCCAGGCTGCAGATGCTGTGCTTGTGACCACTGTGAGAACTACCTCTCAAAACCACCCTCCTCTCCCCAGGGCCTTGGCCTTCCCCTACCTCCAACCCCCGTTCCATTCTTACCTCTTTCAACAGGTTTTCCTGAGCCTTCAGGTTCCTGGAGGGCAGGAGTAGCACTGCCTCCTTGGCACTTTGCACCTAATTCGTGTTCCAGAGTATTTGCTAAGTAAATAGTACGATATATTGAGCATTGACCAGAGGCTCTTCATCTCCTACGGGCTTTATACCCCATTACCACTCCCAGGTTGTAATCACTTGTAACGTGCTCATGACTGTTTCCACCGATGAGTATTTCGTATCCTGGGTTGGATTGCAAGATCCTCTGGACTTTCTTAACAGGAAGTTCAATCCAAAATAGGTGCCTAGTTAGTGTTATTATTGGACTTCTAGCCACTTTGCTTCATACCAGTTGTGGGAGGCAAAGTAATGGCTCCCTTGAAATGCCTAACCCCCGGAACCTGTGCATTTGTTACGTTATATAGAAAGGGTGGGTTGAGTTTATAGGTGAATTAAGGTTGTAAGCAGATGGGGAGAGTATCCTGAATTACCCAGGTGGGCCCAGTGTACTCACAAGGTCTTTACAAGTGAATCTCAGAGTCAAGTTGGAAGATGCTACGATGCTGGCTTTGAGGATGGAAGACGGGACCTCCAGCGCAGGGATTTGGGCGCCTCTGGATTCCCTCCTGGAGCCTCCAGAAGGAATATAGCCCTTCAACACCTTCACGTTAGCCCCACGAGACCCATTTTGGGCTGTTGACCTCCAGAATGGTAAGATAATAAGTCGGCATTGCTTTAAGCCGTTATTTGTGGTAATTTGTTACAGCAGCCACAGGTGACAAATACACTGGTACTGAATAGACAGTGGGAAACAAACAAACATGGTGTCTGCCCTTAAGAACTTGCCGGATCTTGCCAGTGTTTGGGGATGCCGTCCAGCCAGCAGTTCCTAAAGCACACTAGGTTCCAGGAGCATTTCTGGGGCAGTGGGAGCACGTCTGCCCTTTTCGGAGCCTAGAGCCTGTTGGTGGTGCTTGGTGCTCTCCTTGGCCTGTCTGGCTTACTGCTTTCGGCTACCATTTATAAAGCATGTTCTTTGTGTTAGGGATGATACTGCATGTTTTGCATACAGACCTAATTTCATCCTGACCACAGCACTCTAAGAGAGATATTTTTATCCCCATTTACCAGATGAGCAAACTGAGGCTCTGAGAGGAAAAGTGACTTTCCAAAGAGCACACAACGAGTAAGTGGTGCATGGGAACCCAAGGCATTTGCCTCTAAAACCGACCCACGCAGTCAGCTCTCAGCTTTTGTTCCCCTGTGCAAGGCTGGGCCGCCTCCAGCACCCTCTCCCCACCTCCACTCGGAAGGCAGTTGCAGGGCCCACTCATGGGTTCCAGTAACAGGGCGGAGTCCCCTGTTTGGGCCCATGCTGTTCCCGCCCGTGTGCACGGAGGCTGAGATAAGCATGATTCAAGGCAGTTTGCGAGAGGCTGTTCTGTTAGAAACCCTTGGCAGAGGGGCTGGCCCAGGGCAGCACCCAGTGGTACTGGAGACCGTATGCCCAGTGCAGGGTGAGAGAGCTGGGCTCTGTTTCCTGGGGAGCTCTGGACCCCGGAGGAAGCTGAGACTCATCTCCCAGCTCCAGGCCTCCACATCTAGCCAGGCCCCACCTCTGCAGCCTTCCCCTCGGAGGGGGCTGCCTCCACCAAGTGAAGGCAATGTGACCTGGCCCTCAGTACACCACTGCCGCAGCGGGTGGGGGGAGAGGAGGCAGCATCCTCAACAACAGAAACAACAACAGTAATAATAACAGGTACTACTCATTAAACACTAAACATTTATTAAACATCAAAGTAATCACATTTAATCCTCACAACAGTCATTGGGGGTAGATTCTCTTATCACTACTTTTTCCAAATGTGGAAACTGAGGCCCACAGAGGGGACTTCCCAAAGTCACACGAGCCCGTAAACATACACCCGATCCCCCCAGTTCCAAAGCACACGCTGTTGCAGGAATGGGAGATACACTTACAACTGGGATCATTGGCAAGGTTGCCTGTCACCGTTGCCTACAAAAGGATTGGGGGCGGGGTGGTCTCCACCAGCTCCCATTTCTCCCAGGGTCCCAGCTCTGACAGGGAGGGGGCGCTGCCCCTGCTGGGGAACGTCAGTGTGGGGCGCGGGACTCTCTGGCCAGCAAAGGGTGTGTGTCTGTGGGGTGAGCCGCACTATCGCACTGAGGCCGAGTGGGGAGGAAGTGACTCAGCCTTCAAAGGCCTGGTCTTCCTCGGGGAACTGTCCCTAATCACAATTATCCCGCTACAACAATACCGTTTCAGAGGGACTGTGAGCCAGGGCACTGTGTAGCCATGTAAACTGCTTCCTGTATCTGCCAAACCCAACAGCATTCAGCAATTAATAGAATCCAGCTAGGCCTCCCGCTCCGATAAGGGCAGGGCAGCACTGCTGCTGGCCTTGTTGTTCTAATGACGGATAGCCCTCCCCCTGCAAAGTCATTCTTTCTCCTCCGTGGCAGCTCGGGGCCACAGCGGCCTGGGGTCCCTGGGAAGAGCCACACACATTCTGCTTGGTCTGGACCTTTCATCAGGATGAAAACTGTTATCACCCACCACTGGCCAAACAAAAGTCTGTTCAGGCCAACCCGGGGCCCTGGAGGAGAATGATGACCTGGGATTGAGCAGGAGCCCTGTAGGCTAGAACCAGGACCCACAGACGAGTAGGCACCTCGTGAGGTGGTTAAAGGGAAGACACAGTGAGAAAACAACGAAACAGTGTGATTTCGGAGGCATATTGGGACTCTGGGACTTTGAGAGCCTCCCATCTGTATGATGAACTCCTTTGCAGGGTATACAGAAATGCGTTAGGAAATGACCTGGCCCCATGTCAGTCCTCTGTGGTTCTCTGGATGTGGTTGGGAGGCAACATTTCACAGTTCCAGGGCCTCCTTGAATGTTGGGGTGAAATTGAGTTGACAAATGATGGCGGCCCAGAAGCCCTCCTGACTGCCACCCAGAGCTTGGGGTCAAATGGGGTGGGAGCACATTAAAACACCAGGAATGTACGAGTAGCTGGGCTCCATTTTCCCAGTGTGGGGAGTGCAGGAGGCAGCTGCTCAACGATTCTCATAACTGATGTTTCTCTCTCTCTCCCCCTTCTCCCTTCCGCTCTCTGAAATCAATAAAAACATATTAAAAAACACACATCAGGAATGTAAATTGATACAGCCACTATGGAGGTTCCTCAAAAATTAGAAATAGCACAACCACACAAACCAGCAATTCCCCTTCTGGGTACGTATCCAAAGGAAATGAAAACTCTAACGCGGGAAGACACATGCACCCCAAGGTTCATTGCAGCCTTATTTACAATAGCCAAGACACGGAAGCCAGCTGTCTATTGATGAGGGAATGGTTTTTAAAATGTGGCACATATATCCAATGAATATCACTCACCCGTAAAATAGAAATATTGCCATTTACAACGATGTGGATGGACCTTGAGGGCATTATGCTAAGTGAAATAAGTCAGAGAAAGACAAATACTGTGTGATCTCACTTTTATGTGGGGGTGGGGGTGAGGAGGGAAGCCACTCAAACCCACAGAACAGATTGATGGTTGCCAGAGGCAGGGATGGGGAGAGGCAAAATGGTTGAAGGTGGTCAAAAGGTCCAAATTTCCAGTGATAAAATAAACAAGTCCTAGGGACATCATATTCAACATGGGGACTATAGTTAACAATGCCGTATTGTATGTTTGAAAGTGGCTAAGAAAGTAGATCTTCCAAGTTCTCATCACAAGAAAAAAATTTCTAACTATACATGGTGATGAATGTTAACTAGACTTATATAGTGATGAGTTGTGGTGATACATTTTGCAATATATACAAATATCAAATCATTATGCTTTATACCTGAAACTAATATAATATCTTATGTCAACTATACCCTCAAAATAAAACCAGCACCCCTCCCAGTTTTCTGTCTTCTTTTTTATGACCAGCACCTTCATTTCTTGTCACTGGGTAAGGCACGGTCATTTTCTTGCAAAGGATCAAGCGTCTACATTCCCTGGGGGGAACGTTGACTAAACAGTCTGACCCGTTTTGGACTTGTAAGCCAAATTCCCACGAAGTCACGCTGGGCTGGTCAACTGGTCGAGTTGAAGGTGTGAGTCTGACTCTTCTCAGGGGAATGACTTCACAGCTTGCTTACATTCTTTCTCCCAAGAACCATGCAAATGAAGGCAAAGGGATTTTTGCCTGAGCAAGGCCAGAGGATGTGGGTGTTTTAAAACTGGTTATCACTTTGTGTGAAGACTCTCGGGGGACGGGGGCGTTATTTGCAAGTCGTACTCAAATATAGTTATTTCCCCGATTTAGGCATTTTGTGTTATTAGAGTTGCTATTCTGTGTTGGGGCCCATTCTTATGAACTTTCTTGGGAGAAATCTCTTCTTGACGCTCTAATGGTTTTTATGCTCTGATAGGAGGGAGTCAGGGAGGAGAGAGAGAGAAGGCAGCGGTGAGGAGGCTACTATAGCAGAAAGGGTCATCGTTTGACTGTCAGGGCTTGAGTCCCAGCTCTGCACTTCCTAGCTGTGCAACCTTGAGCAAGTGAGTTAATGTCTCTCAGTCTGTCTCTAACAGGATGATAATGATAGGATTCAGTGCTCAAGATCGTTGTGAGGATTAAATGGTATCATGCATACAAAGCAGTTAGTACAGTGCTTGGTGGGTATAAGTGCTTAAAACCTACCTATTGAGCTACTGATGGCTTTTCATTTTCTTGTCATATTAGATTATCCCTCTCCCTCACTCCCAGCATCCAGACCTATCTCAGGAACATCGGGCCTAGGAAGTGTTCTTCATTCCATGTATGGTAGAATGGATTCTGTGACTCATACTCAGGGCAGTCTTCAACTCCTCCAGCGACCGAAGACTCACCACTACTTACTAGGTGACCCATTTCATTTTTTAAAATATATTTTATTGATTGTTTTACAGAGAGGAAGGGAGAGGGATAGATGTGAGGCTCATGGTGCAGGAAACTGAGTCAGAGAGTCAGGCCGATTGAAGGAGGGGAATTTATTCTGCGCTCCCAGGCGAGGTCCACAGGTCCTGGAGTTGGGCCGGTGGAGTCACGCCGAGAGGGAGAAGGGGCATTTTTTATACAGCTGTTTAGTAAGAGCAGGGAAGCATGAGCTGTGGGGGTTCCTGCCGCGGGAGTCTTCATGGTTTCCAAGAAGGAATCTATGCCGCCATCTGTCTGGCAGCTGACCTGTTAGGAATTCCAGGGAGGGACCGGTATCTGCGTTGCCATCTACCTGGTGTGCTGGCGTGTTAGGAATTCCAGGAAGGGCCCGTTATCTGTGTCACCATCTGTCTTGCAGAGGCATGCATCAGCTCCTGGACCCGCCTTCAACCCAACAATAGAGAGTCAGAAACATCAATCAGCTGCCTCCTGCACACTCCCTACTGGGGATGTGCCCGCAACCAAGGTACATGCCCTTGACCGGAATCGAACCTGAGACCCCTGAGTCTGCAGGCTGATGTTCTATCCACCGAGCCAGACAGGTTAGGGCGGCCCAGTTCACTGTTAGAAAGTTCCAGTTGATGGACATTCTTCCTTTCACTGCTTCAAAGGCTGTCTCTGTGGGACCATCACTCGGTTCCTGCTGTGCTATCCAGAATTGCAGGAAATTTAAGTGTGATCTTCGTTCCATGTGGCAAGTTCAAATATTGAAGAGGAAAGGAGATATATGTACTACTCTGTGTAATGCTTTAAATAATAATAATAATATTGAAGAGAGTTGGCGTACCCCTTTGAGATCTCTCTATTCAAAGAGCTTGAGAGTCTCTTCTGTGGCTGACCACTCCCTGTGGAACCTATCCTCCAATCAGCGCTTTCTCTCTAGTGGGAGGGGGAGACCAAAGAAGCCAGAAGACTCATTCTGTCAGCAGGAAACACATTGCCAATGTTACATCTTTTGTGATGGCACCAAAACAGTGGGAGGTGGCTGATGGATGGGTGCTGGTTCTGATGGGTTGCTGGTTCTGGATACCAAGAGCACTCCAGTGTCCTGTGGCTGGTGGGACATTTCCTGAAGCACCGGCAGTAGCTTTAATGGAAAAGTGACGGGGCCCCTTGGAAGTCAGGCTATGGCTCAGCCTCCTGAACGCCAGGCAGCAGGTTGGGCCAGATAACTAGATAGTGGCACCGGGGAACCACAGAAAGGTCAGCCCTAATCTCTCAGGCCATGTTGTGCGAGCATCTGGGATCGAGGGAAGGGACACTACAGTCTTTGATGCACTTGATTTGGGCTCAAGGGCCCTCCCTCTCCTTCCTCTGCATACAGCAGTTGGCTGCTTCGGAAGATAATATTCAGTCTCCATGCTGTCACAGCTATTTGAAAGGAGATGGCTGACTTTGACTTTTCGTTGCCACCTGATGAGGATTTCCATCCAAATCCTTTGCTTTGATGTTATATCGAACAATTGTTACTATCGCATACATGTGAGCCCTAAGTTACTTCGTCCGGTGTTTCGCATTGCCCAGGAAAAACACTGTTTTCCTTTACTCTCACCCTATTGCCATGCTCACGGCACTTCTGACAGCAGATGTGTGGGTTCATTCCCAAACTAACCAGTTCTCTGGCACCAGCCGGTGTCCTATAGTTCACTTCAGTTCTGACAATATCTACTTGGGCTGAGGGTCAGATCCCACAAGTTAAGGGCTTGGTTCCACAAGACTGTCCCCACTTCAGATGCCAGTCACAAGGCCTAGGTTGTTCCTGTTGCTTCTGACTAACTGGCTGTAAAATGGGGTTTCCACAGTCCCTTCCTCGGGTTCGATAATTTGTCAGAACAGCTCCCAGGACTCAGGGTATCACATTTACCGGTTTGTTATACAATAAGGAACATGATAAAGGATGTAGATGAACAGCCGGATGAAGAGATACATAACATAAGGCGAGGTCTAGAAGAGTCCTGAGCACAGGAGCTTCTGTCCCTGTGGAGTTGGGGAGCCCCACAAACTCCCCGCCACTCCTTCCCCGCCCCGCATATGGATGTGCTCACTACCCCGGAAGCTCCTTCTTAGAACCTTGTACTTGGGGGCTTTTATGGAAGCTTCATCCCATAGGCATAATCGGTTATTAGCTCCATCTCCGGTCCCTCTCCCCTTCCTGGAGGATGGGAGACAGGGCTGAAGTTTCAAGATTCTAATCATGGTGAGGCCTTTCTGGTGACCAGCCCCCATCTTGGAGCCTATCAGGAGTTACCTGATTAGAACAAAAGACACTCCTGTCACCCCAGACAGTCCAAAGAATTTAGGAGCTTTGTGTCAGCAGCTGAGGCCAAAGAAAAAATATTAGAACAAGAGATTCTCCTACTGCTTTTATCAGTTAAGAAATTACATAACTTTTAGGATCTCTGTGTGTGAGAAACCAGCAACGGAGACCAATATATATGTTTTCTACTATTTTACATGCATCTGGCCACTGAGAAACTATCCATCCATCCATCCACCGTGCATTCATTCAACAACTTGTTTCTGAGTTCCAATTGTGAGGCAGGCACTGTGGTAGGCATTGAGCTAAAATGATGAACAAAATCAGGCCCCCAGGGTAGGCACGGACTTGGTAAGTTGGAGGAAAGTCTAGGAGGCTAGTGTGGATGCCGCAAAGTGAACAAAAGGGAAGTGTTAGCAGTTAAAGTCAAGGAGACATGTGGCGTGGACGGGATATGGAGGTCTTTGGTCAAGATTCAACTCTGCTTTCCAGTATGTTCCTTCCGCTGCTCAATTTGCAAACACTGCCATTGTGTGGGAGGCACTCAATGGCTGACTGGCTCATTAAGCAGCAGCAGCAGTTTGCAGAACACCATGGGGCATCACAGATCTGTCAACACCTCCCTCGGACAGACATCTCTGTGGGCAGGGCTAGCCAGGCACAAATGACCTCACCCGGCAGCCACTGCCTGCCCGATCTGGCAAAGGCCCACTTGGTCCCCCTTGGCTTTGCTGCTCTAAGGGTCCCACTTGCCGCCCACCAGTTTCCTTTTCAATGCCCACTGCCCCTGTCTTTGTCTGACCACACCACTGTGTGTTTGATGCACTTTCCCTTGACTGGTGTTGAAGCAGACAGACCGAACTTCTTGTTTCGCCTTCTTTTTGGTAATATTCTGACTCAGTACTCACAATTCTCACACGTAGCAGGAGTTAAGTGAGTGCCACATGATTCAGAACTCTCCTGGTTTAGAAGTCTGTGGTGGATTGTAAATATCCCTCCCATGAATGGGACTTGTTTGTTGAAAAGTGTTGGGGGGCGGGGGACTGTAGTTCCACTTGGCCGATAAATTCTTACTGAGCACTTCGCAGTGTCAGGCTCTATGTGAGGCAGAGCTGTGAACAAAACTCACTAAATCTTTCTGGAAGGAACTTATATGGGGGAGGGTGGAGAACAGCCAACAAACAAGTACACAATAAATGATCATGGTACATTTGGGTAGTGAGAAACAACACGGGGAAAATAAAACAAGGCGAGAGGGAGTAGCTGGAGAGTGGGGAGTAGAAAATACCTTGGGCCCTAGCTGGTGTGGCTCAGTGGATAGAGCGTCGGCCTGCGGACTGAAGGATCACAGGTTCGATTCTGGTCAAGGGCATGTGCCTGGGTTGCGGGCTCAGTCCCCAATAGGGGGTGTACAGGAGACAGCTGATCAATGTTTCTCTCTCATCGATGTTTCTAACTATCCCTCTCCCTTCCTCTCTGTAAAAAATCAATAAAAGATATTTTTAAAAAATAACTTGGATTGAGTGGCCTCAGACAGCCTCTTTGAGAAGATGGCTTCAGAGACGAGACCTGAATAAAAACAGGGACCCAGCCAGGAGTTTCCACCAAGTAATGTTAACATTAAAAAAAATAATAATAAAATAAAATAAAATAAAATAAAAATATAGATAGATAGATAGATAGATAGATAGATAGATAGATAGATAGATAGATAGATTCAAACTTGCAAAGAATTTTTGTGAGTTTATTTGAACCAGTCTGTCAACAATTGCCGGAAAGCAGAACCTCAACGAATTGAGATAATGCTCTGAAGGATAGTGGGTTACATCTATATTTACATTGCCACCAAAGGAGGGATGAAGGTGGGTTACATGAAATCCATTGGTGATAGTTTAGAAAGGTGGGAGAAAGCAAAGTGGGGGAGGGGGGAAACCCCTGGGATTGGATAAAAAGTAAAATGATAGACACGTACTTAGGTGGGGGCAGGAACAATTAACATGATAACAATGAAGGGATTTGTGGTCTCTGTCCTAGCACCCATTAATTAGGTTGTGCCCCAAGGGGTCCAGAAAAAGGGAAGTTACAAGTTACCCAGACATTTCAAGGGTGTGTTATGATAGATGCAAAAAGACAGACAGGCTCAGTGAAGGTAAAGGTTGACCTTGTTAGTGAAGATACCAGCCTAGGACGTAACTGCCCACCATCACTGCTTTTAGTTAAAGTTTCATTTCAGACCTTCTTTTGTGGTTACTTTAGGCCTCTGAGTTTGCAAGGCCGGCATGCAGGCCTTCCCTGAGCTCGTCAGGTTAGCGTGTGGCCCCTTTCGTCCACACATACTAGAGGACAAAGGCACTGCTATAGTAGGAATGGCTTTGCCTTCGGTGGGGCAGGAGGCTACTGTGCTGGAAGGTGGTAAACAAAGGTTTGGGTGGGTGGCCCGGTCCCAGGAGCTAGGGTAAGAGGCTTGGGTTCCGTGTGCTGTAGGGAAGCACTTAGTGATGGAAACAGCCCACTGTGACTGCCAGGTGGGAAAGCCATCCACAACCAGCCCTTTATTTGTGCAGAGCTTTTCCATTCACAAAGGCCCACCCTGCGAGCAGTTCATTAGCATCACAATACCGAATGAGAGTCACAGAGTTGCTTCCTGTTTAATAGATGAAAGACTGAGGCTCTGAAAGGTTTCAGTGACTAAAGCCAGGTAAAAGAGCCAGCAAGGGCCCTACTCGGTTTGGCTCAGCGGATAGAGAGTTGGCCCACAGATGAAAGGGTCCCAGGTTGGATTCCGGTCAAGGGCATGTACCTCCGTTGGTTGCAGGCTCCCAGACCTGGCTAAAAGCAGCCGATGGGAGGCAACTTATCCATATGTCTCTCTCACATCGTTGTTTCTCTCTGTGTGTCTCTCCACCCTCTCTTCCACCCTCTCTAAAAATCAATAGAAAAATATCCTCGGGTGAGGATTAAAAAGACAAACAAAATAAAATACAAGAGCCATCAAGGGGCAGGACTCAGCGGGAAGTACTTAGAGCAGAATCTGCTTCTCAGGAATTCCCTGGATTTGGGTAAAAGGAAGTTGACCCTACTGTTCTGTGCATCTCCTGCTTTACTGTGGCCTGCTTTGTTTCCTTTGCTGGTGGCTTCCCTTCCTGGAATTCCTCCCCAGCTCCTCTTTCTTTCCACCTGTTCTTCCATTTCTCAACAGCTCTAGCCAGAGGAGCATTGCCCGCTTCCAACAACTCACCAAGATGTATATAAGGATGTTGCATTATGGTTACAGCAGCAGGTCCTTGTCCTTTATCTCTAAACCATATTCTTGAGATGCCCACCCTCCGCACACCTGGCCCCTTGATGGAGCTAAACGTGTAATAGTATGAAGCAGATTTCTCTCAATGGAATTAGGGGTAGCATATCCCAAGTGCTTCCTATCTTCCAAGCACTGAGTTATTGGGATTTTCCAAAAATTATTTCACTTCATTCTAATAGCAACCACCTTTGAGAAAGGTGCTATTATAATTATCACTTTATACACGAAGAAACTAAGTCTCCAAGATGTTAATAAGGATCACATTTGCTCCAACACCCATGTCTTTAACCTCTACCGTACTTCCTTTTTAAAAATATATATATACTAGAGGCCTGATGCATGAAATTTGTGCAACAGTAGGCCTTCCCTCCCCCGGCTGCCAGCACTGGCTTCCCTCTGGTACTCAGGACCCAGGCTTCCCTCACAGCCCTGGTTTCATCTGGAGGTTGTCCAGAAGGATGTCCAGTCTAATTAGTATATTATGCTTTTATTATATTGATATTTTTTATTGATTTCAGAGAGAAAGGGGGGGAGAGAGAGAGAATCATCAATGATGAGAGAGAATCATTGACTGGCTGCCTCCTCCACACCCTATGTTGGAGATTGAGCCCACAACATGTGCCCTGTGCCCTGACCAGGAATGGAATTGTGACCTCCTGGTTCATAGGTCAACTCTCTACCACTGAGCCCTGCCAGCTGGGCCCATACTTCCTTTTTATTGGAAATAGAAAATTTCTGCTTTTTCAGCCTTAATATTTGAATTGTAGGTGTTAAATGTGGGACAAATAGAAATGTTTTCTTCTGAAAATACATGGAAGAGGCTCTCAAAACTCTGAGATGAATCAATCCATTGGTCCACCCATCCATCCATCTACTCATCCATTCATCATAGCAACCATCTTTCTCTCTGACTTATGCCAAGTCTGTAGAGAAAGAACAGACATATCCTACAGATTGGTGGGTGGGATAAGAGGTGCTATAGATACCACTCTAGACTTACACAGGAGAAACAAACTAAAACGCCTCGAAGAATCAGGCAGGAAATACAAATGAGTGAAACTGGGGAGAGCAGATGATATCTACACAACAGGGACTGGGGGTCCTTGATGAGCTAAAGCACACAGCCCCCCCTAAAGGGGCAACAAGGCATGACTCAGCTCCAAACTCTTGTTGCCACATGAGAACACAGGTTCATTGCTGAGAAATCAGTTCACTTTTCAAGAAATGCCAGAAATAGTGTTTTTTAATGCAAAATCTCATTTTAAACATTACCTACTTCATCGCCTTTGGGGAAATGGTTTGGATCAATAAAACATGCTGTGTTAAGGGAAACTAGTTCCTTTCTTGCCGATTCCTCATGAGAAGAAACATCTATAAGAGTAACACTTGGCCTCTTCCCTCTCTTCACTCATTCTTCCCTCAGTGGGGAAAAATAACTTACCTGGTTGATAGGTTTGGAAGTAGGAACTGAGTATTCAGAATTCAGAGCCTCCCTGCACCACCACCACCACCACCACCCCCCTCCCCTTTCCCTCTTGAGCTACCTCCCCACAGGGTTCTGCCTACCGCAGTCCAATGTGGGTAAGACTCTAACTCCGGCTTCTGCATTAGGAACCTGTCAGCCTACCACTGTAAGCCATATTCCCCAGAATCCACTTTCTCATTGAGGTGATGTCTTACCTGCATCAGCTTGCTCTTTCTTCTTGCTTCTCAGTGGGTTCACAGCTCAGGCAGAGCAAAGGAGCCCTCTTTATTGGCTATACCCTCAGACTCCTGGAGTCCGCTCTGGTCCCAGGTCATGAGCTTGCTCCCTCTGACTATAAACCTAATCTTTGGATGCAGGGTTAGGGCCTGCTATATCCCACTAGAGGGAAGGCAGGAGTTAGGCTTAGAAGCTTGAGGATCTTCTGGTGAATTTCCAGAGTAGTGCTCAGAGAGATGAGGTAGAGAAGACAGAGGGGATTGTGGGAGGTAAAAGAAGAGGGAGAGAAGATGCAAAAAGAGGGTCACCAAGACACCCATCAAAGGGAGAGACAGTGTATGGACTGGAAGATAACTCAGTGGGAAAATACAAGAAAGTATTGTACCATCTTCTGAGCATCATTTGTGTTCAGGGTCACCTCATCATAAGGTTATTTTCTTTCAGGTAATGGTCTGCACTCACACATCCTTCCTAGGGAGAACAAAAATAATAACATCTCCCATGACTCCCTCACAAGGTTGAAAGGATTAAATGAATTATCTTTGGAGAGTCTGACCATAAGACCCTGTTACCTGTACCACCAACAATATAATTCAAGATGCTGAGAAGAGTCAAACTTACTTATGCTGAAATTCACTTTTCAAAACCCCAGAGAACTAAAATCAGCTCTTCTTTTCTTGAGGATAATTTAACAGCCACTGGGAACAAGAAAAACGAATGTCTAGAAAATACATTAAATAGCAAAGTAAACCATTTAGAGGCTCGTTTATTGAACACTTGTTGAGCATTGACTATGTGCCTGTCGCAGGTCTGAGAACTAGGCCCACAAAATTGAATAAGGGCTCTGAACAAAGAGTTTAGAGAGGTGGCGACTTCCGGCAACTCAGTGTGCCATGTTTTTGTTTTGTCTTATTTTAACCGAAAGTACATTTTTAAAGAATGTTCGGGAATTACAGCTGTACAATGAAATATGTTTTGTTCCACTTCCTTTAGCTGTTATTTTATGACAGCACTGACCTTCTGACCAGAAGCAAAATTCTGGCCTTTCTAAATATCCCATATTGGCTGGGCTTAATGGGTTTTCAAAATAAATGGATTGGATTTCTCAACCTGTCAAAATACAGAGCATGAGGGCTTTTTTGAACTTGAGTGGCCTCCTCTGAGTGCAGATTCAAAGTCCACCGTCTGAGCAGGGACGCTGAGAGCCATCTTATCAGCAACCTGTTATTTTTGATGGAAGCAGAGGTGACTGGGACAAAGAAATGAGCTCAGGGAGGTCAGGCTAACTTAAACATGATGTCACCCAGGGCTGTCAAGGCATCAGACGCCTTGGACTCTCAGAGAGAGTTTTAGAGGATTTTTAACCCAGGCATAAACCTGACTAAGCCCCACCTGACAGCCCCGGCAGGACCATGCCCAGCAGGGATGCCACCAGATGATCCCAGGAACCCACGACTGATGAAGAGGGTTAGGATTGGCTATAAAATGGTGGGCTGTGCTGTCATTGATAACGGAAGGTTGGAAAGATGCTTCGGTATTAGGCCAGCCTGGATTTGTACCTCAGCTTCACTGCTTTCTAGCTGTGACCTTGAACAAGGCCTTAGTTTCCCCATCTGTGAAATGGAGCTGATATCAGTACCAGCTTCACAAAACTGTCAAGATGGTCCAATCTAACAACCAGGTGGAATAATTACGCCGGTAAATGGAAGCCCATGCTAGCTCCACCTGACAGTCAGTGTGGCTGCTTCTTGGTCATATCCGGTGTCTCTCATCAGGAGAGTCTCCTTGGACATCAAGAAATACCCAAACTGGATCAAGTGGAAACTGATATTTTCATGCTTGACTTCTGTCGGTGAGTTTTTGTTGTGTTTTTTTTTGCGATTATATGCCAAATCTCACGTAGAGATATTGTATAAAGTGGAATTCGAGGCCCTTCGTGACTTCCAAGCCATTGTAAGATGACTCCCTCCCACTTCATGCCACCCTGAGGTCTCGGTCTCTCTCTGTATATGAGAGGGCTTTAGGAGTGTGTAAGCCCCGGCTCCCCACTGTCTTACATGCTATGTAACTTTTTGCTGTTGTTGCTAATCCTTGAGGATATTTTCCCACTGGTTTTCAGAGAGCGTGGAAGGGAGGGTGGAGAGACACACAGAAAGAAACAACGATGTGAGAAAGATACATGGCTTGGTTGCCTCCTGCAGGCACCCCTGACCAGGGCTGAAGAACCTACAACCAAGGTACATGCCCTTGGTTGTAGGGCATTGAACCTGGACCCTTCAGTCCATTGGCCGACGCTCTATCCACAGAGCCAAACTGGCTGGGGCCATGCTGTGTAACTTGTAAGCACCTGCTCCCAAAGGGAAAAGGAGAAGAGAAGATGCCAGAGGCCATTCACTGTGTTGAAGGGACAGAGGGCGCCTCCTCTGCAGGAAGTATGTTTATTGCACAATTAACAAAAGCAGAGAACCCATTCTAGAGTGTGTTTCTCCCTCAAGGCCACAGGATTTAAACCTCCCTGTCACCCAGCCATTGCTCTGAATGAATGATAGGAAGCAATTATTCTGCCAGCGTGTGCTGCCGCTGTTGGAATGGACTCCGTGGAGCTCTCTGCACTTCCTCTGAGGGCAGCGTGGGGGCTCTTGTCAAGGTCAGCCAGAAGCCTCTCCCATGACTCAGCACAGACCCAGAGTCTTCATGGGGTAGGGAGTGGGGTGGCAGGAAGAAGAAGAAGGGAGGGGAGGAGAGAGGGAGGGCAGGAGGGAAGGAAGTAGCCAGTTACTCCACCAGGCCACATCAACAGCTCATCCAAGGCACTTGGGTTTGGGGATCATGGGACAGATATCAGGAGGAGGCACATGAGAATCCAGCTCAGACTATGCCGCGTGGGGGTGAAGGAACCTACTGGGATAATTGCACATTTCCATTTGCTGGCTCCAAGTCCTAGTAGGTCATTAAATGGACATCAATGTCCAGTTTGGTTCAGTGGATAGAGCGTTGGCCTGTGGAATGAAGAGTCCTGGGTTCCATTCCAGTCAAGGGCACATGCCAGGTTGTGGGCTCAATCCTCAATAGGGGGCATGATTCTCTCTTATCATTGATGTTTCTATTCTCTCTCCCTCTCCCTTTCTCTCTGAAATCAATAAAAATAAATAATAAAAATAGCTGACCCTACCCTGGCTGGTTTTGCTCAGTGGATAGAGCATTGGCCTGCAGACTGAAGGGTCGCAGGTTCAATTCTGGCCAAGGGCACATGCCTAGGTTGTGGGCTCGATCCCCAGTGGGGGGGGGG
>PVJC01012440.1:0-39653 GCA_004026665.1 Murina feae
CCCAGCCCCCAAGAGCTTGCTTTCTCGCTCTCCAGTGCCCCCCAAAGGGCCTGGGGAGCCACCAAGCAGGCCGCCGACTCCTTCCCACTCACCAGTTCCCTGCTGCCTTTCTTTCCCAATCCCTGGTGCAACCAAGGGTTCTGGGGAGTTGCCAAGCAGGACCCCGGCCACTTCAGTCTTGCTTTCCTGCTCCCCAGTGCCCAGCAAAGGGCCTGGGCAGCCGCCAAGCAGGCCAAGACGCCCCCGCTACCTCTTTCCCACTCACCGGTACCTTGCTGCCTTGCATTCCTGCTCCCCAGTGCCCTGTAAGGGGCCTGGGCAGCTATCAAGCAGGCCGAGACCCCTTGCTGCCTCTTTCCCGCTCCCTGGTGCCCCGCAAAGGGCCTGGGGAGCTGCCAAGCAGGCCACCAACCCTGCCGCCTCTTTCCCACTCACGGGTCCTGGGTCCTGCGCTGTCCCGCCCTGCAGCCACTCTGTGCACTCGGGAGGTCCCTCAGCCCCGCCTTGTGCCATCTCACAGTCTGGGACCCCTCTGGGGATGTCCACCTGCTGGCGTGCCTGACCAGGCTGGGTGACGAGCTGATGGCTGTCTCCAGGCTGGCCAAACCCCCCAGGAACCTCCCTTACCCCATGAATTGTGGCCAGCGTGGGTGACGAGCTGATTGGCGCTTTAAGGCTGCCCACAGCTCCCATTGACCCAATGTCCCAGCAAGGCTAGCTGGATGCAGGTTTCTGGGGTTTATCTTCTATAATTGATGCTGTTCCTTTAAGCCGGCCTTCACCTCACGATGTCTATAATGAAACAATGTTACTCAGTGCTCTGGTAAGGCCTACTGTTTCCTTCAGCTCCCGAGGATTCTATGATTGTTATTTTGTTGCAAACTTGTGTTTTGCTAGAGCCGGTTTAAGCAGAGCGGGCACATTTTCACTTTCACTCCTGTTGCAATGGAAGCTGCCATTTACTCAGGTCCGTGAGTGGCGGCCTCCATGTTGGCTGGGATAATTTGCATACAGCCACTCTGATTGGCTGGTGGGTGTGGCTTACCCCATCTCGGAGAAACGGTTAATTTCAATATTATGCTTTTATTAGTTAAGATAATAAAAGGCTAATATGTAAATTGTCTCCTCAGGAGTTCAACCAGGAGGCTGGCAGTTTGATTGCTCACTATGATGTGTGCTGACTACCAGGGGATGGTGTGGAACATGGCAGGTGACCAGCAGCAGCTGTGGGGAGCTGAGAGAGCGAGGGAAGGAGGAGGCAGAGAGGCTGGGGGATGGGGAACCTGATCGGCCCTGATGGCTGGCCAGGCCCAGGGACCCCCCTGTGCATGAATTTTGTACACAAGGCCTTTGGTTCCATTATCTGACCCTACTCTATTATCCCTAATCCCTTGAAGCACCATGTAATCTCTTCGCTGATGTTCTCTCTACTTTGATGATGTTCTATGCTCTCTTTAGTTAAAATCTTTCAGTGGATTGACTTCACTGCTTCAAAACAGTTCACCTATAATCATTTGAAAAAAAATGGTCAGCTGATCCAAAATTCAACTGTGTTTGAGTATTTTTACATATATGAAAAAGTCAAAAAATATATTTAAGTTTAATTAAATTTCAATTATTTAAGTAAATGCAAATTTTATGCAAATCATTCTAATGATCCATTTGACAAATGAGTAATGTTTTCAAAGTCTACCTTTTAAATGACTAAGGTTTTAAAAAATAATTTATTAGAAGTCATTAAATAATAAGTAAATTTTAACTAATTAAATTTTTTACTATAATATCATATAAATTGCACATACTTAGTGTTATTAAAAGTAAATACAAAGAGAAAAATGTAATTCTCCTCCACATACACAATAATCATCTCATTCTTAAAGTAGCCAAATACTTTGATAAATATTAAAAACATTTAACTTATTTTCAAGTCAGTTTGTACAAAAGGCCCCAAAGATGACCTGAACAGGTATTTATGCATTAAAATGTGATTAAATATAGGTGAAATGTCATTAGCTGTCCTGGTCAGACATATCATCAGGATAAAAAATGGTTGAGAACATTGGTGTCAGGTGACCATTTTCTGTCAGCTGGCTTTGGGTGATTGTACTACAAATAATTTATGACCTATGAAACCTTTGTTTTCTCTAAATATATAAATGTTACTTCAACTTCCTGGTCGGGTTCATCTCTATACAGTGGTCCTTGATTTCACGAGGATGAAGAAACAAGTTTTTCCTTCCTCTATTGTCAATTTCACTTTAGATATGTAAGGTTGTCAGGCAAAATCACATTGAATCAGTCAGATATCATCCAGTATATGAATATGTGACTGTCTTCCAATTTGTGAACTAAAATATTTTAATCTTCTATTCAGTATATAATTTGAATCGAGCTATGAGACAATTACAAATCATACACCACATTGTTAGGAAAAGGAAAAAGATGATGACACTCTGAATTTCATTTTGATGATGTCACCTGGATCCTTGATTTCAATCTTATATACTTATTACATACAATACATACATACATATACATATACATATACATATACATATACATATACATATACACACACACACACATATGGCTAAGTGACTAAACTTACGTCCGTCCAACTGGCTGACCAACCAACCAACCAGCCAGTACATAGGATGCACACTGGCAATTTAAAAGTAAACATTGACTTGCGCAAGCGAGATACATACAAAGCCCTCAGAATAGATATTATTAAAATCCCCCATGAAATGATTTGTAACAGATCTATTATTAAAGCTACCTTTGGAAACTGTATATCTATAGATAATATTAAAAATAAATTAAATGTGTGATTCTTTGTCCTAAAAATGAGCACATTTATAAATTAAATGAAGAAATTTTGGATACACTTGAAGGAGATTTTCACACCTATTTGAGTGATGATTCCAACAATTCAATGGATGATGCTGAAAAGGAAAATTTTCCCATCGAATTTCTTAATAGTATTACTCCTTTGGGAATGCCATGTCCTAAGTTAAAATTGAAAGTAGGTGCAATCATTATATTACTGAGAAATCTTAATAGTAAATGAGGTCTTTATAATGGTTGATACTGGGTTTATTATCAAAAGATTGTGACCTGAGATAATCAAAGCTGAAGTTCCAACAGGATCTGCGGAAGGAGAGGTTGTTCTGATTCCAAGAATTGATTTGTCTCCTTCTGACCTCCCACTTAAATTAATTCGAAGGCAGTTTCCCATGATGCCAACATTTGCGATGACTATTAATAAATCACAAGGACAAACTCTAGTCCGAGTAGGAATAGTCCTACCAGAACTCGTTTTCAGACATGATCAGTTATATGTTGCTTTCTCTCGAGTTTAAAGAGCGTGCGATGTTAAAGTTAAAGTTGTAAATACTTCATCACAAGGGAAATTAGTCAAACAAACTGAAAGTGTTTTTACTCTTAATGTGGTATACAGGAAAATATTAGGATAAGTTTAATCAATTTTATCAGTCATTGCTTTTATCAATGTTGTTTTTATATAATGTTTCTGTTATTTTCACATCATGTCTTTGTTGTTGTTAATCATATTGTTATATTATTTATTTATTAATCAACTTATATATTATTTTCATATACATTTTACTAATTTTCTTTCATCTATGACACTTCTATCATAGAGAAAGGGCAAATAGTGATATTAAAATATTTCTTCTAATTAATTTCCTTTCAATGTGCACGAATCCATGTACCAGGCCATTAATACAAAATTTAACTGCAGTGCAAATACTGGAGCAGCACTTTGATTATTGCCATAGATCAGTTTACTCATTGGTCATTCACTAAACAGCCAACAGTATAATTTTAGGCAATTCCCTCTGCTGGTAATTATTTTACCAAAAGGTTATTGTCTCCAAATAAATTCAACATAAGTCACTAGATTTCATGTATAAAGAATATTGTCAACTTGTCTTAAAACCAAAAGGAGACATATGTACTACTATTTGTAATACTTAAAACAATAAAATAAAATAAAAAACTTTTAGAAATATCTCTCCTCACATGTATGAAAGCATTAGAAATACCTAGTTCTAAAATTTGAAACTTAAGCTACTCTAGTGTTTTATTTAAAGGCCAAAGACCAGCACTTCTTAATTAGTAACTTTCAATATATTGACTCTTCCAGCTATTTGAAGAATGAGCTGTGTTCTATTTGAAAGCCCACCCAAAAGCCTGTTCTTTCTATTTGCTTAGTGACTTGGATCTGTGAACTTTCTTAAAGTGTTAAGTAGGTATAATTCTAAGACGTTAAATATTCCACTGACCTTTAAATAGAGATTAATATTCAGTAAATAAATTTCTTTATCTAAAAATTACCAAAAAGGGGGAATATTTTTCTATTGCTAAATGCAATTGAAACAAAGACAGCTGAGGAAAGAACATTGGCCAACAGACTGATCGATTTTAATTTCATCACAACTGGAGCAACCACTAAACATTTTGGATCTCTCTTTAAAATGAGGATGTCATTTCAAATAACCTTTAAATTTCTGTCAAATTTAGCATTTTACCAAGACCTTCAGAAAACAGAAGTTATAACTGTGACTTTATCTGACAGAATTAATGATATTCAAATAAAATAAATAGTTTTATTTAAGCCTTTTCAAAAGTTTTTCTATCCTTTATTCATTAAGTTTCTCTGTCATTGGCATCAGTGACCCAAATTAAAACATCTCTAATATGTTAGTAGCCTTTTATATAAATTTTGAACATCATTGCTTTTTGATCAAATAATTTAGTTGTTTCTCTTCATTGCAGCTCACAGCAACCCCAAAACTCAAATATATACATACTTACATACACACACACACACATATGTGTGAATATATATATACACACACACGTATATACATACAGTAGGGGCCTGGTGCACAAAAATTTGTGCACTCCGGAGGGGTCCCTCAGCCTGGTCTGTGCCCTCTCACAGTCTGGGACACCTTGGGACATGTCCACCTGCCAGGTGTCCCTGGCGAGCCTGGGTGAGGGGCTGATGGCTGTTTGCATGCTGGCCAAGCCCCCCAGTGGGGACCCTCAACCCATGGGGGTGTGGCCAGCCTGGGTGAGAGGCTGAGGGCCATTTTCAGGCTGCCCACAGTCCCTTCAGGGTTTAGGTCCCTACTGGGGTGCCTGGCCAGCCTGGGTGAGGAGCTGAGGGCTGTTTTCAGGCTGCCCACAGCTCACATTGACCCAACATCCCAGCGAGGCTGGCTGGAATCAGATTTCTGGGATTTATTTATCTTCTATGATTGAAACTTTGCCTTGAGTGGAGGCCTAGTCAGGCAACAAAGCCTCCTGTTTTCTTCAGCTCCATGGTTTCTATAATTGAAACATTGTTGCCTTGAGCAGAGGCCCAGCCAGCCTAGACAGACAGTTTCAACTCCATCACTGGTGCAAAGGAGGCCTCCTGTTTGCTCTAGCTCCGTGGCTGCTGGCCATCATCTTGGCTGGGTTAATTTGCATACAGCTGCTCTGATTGGCTGGTGGGCATGGCTTGGCTGGTGGATGTGGCTTAGGTGTAACAGAGTGAGGTCAATTTGCATATTACTCTTTTAGTAGATGATATATAAATATATATACTAGAGACCCGGTGCAGAAAGTTCATGCACGGGGCAGGGGGGGTTTTCCTCAGCCCAGCCAGCCCCTTCTCACATATTGGGAGCCCTCAGGGGGTGTCCTACTGAAGGCTTAGGCCCACTCCCTACTCTCCTTGGGGAGTGGACCTAAGCCAGAGTCTGGCCTCTCTTTGTGGGAGGTGATCAGGCTAATCAGGGAAAGCCTCCAGCCCCATCACCTGCTGCTGCAGCCATTGACAGTAACCATAGCCACCAAGGTGTTTTCATCAACATGGACTCCAGTCCCTTCACCATGAAAAAAATGACAATTTTCTCTAGAAATTTTCAAGATGTGTCTTTCATAGGATATGCCATTTCTTTCTTTTTTTTTTATTCTCACCTGAGGATATGCTTCCATTGATTTTTTAAAAATGTGTAAGAGAAAGGAAAAACAGAGAGAAACATCAAAGTGAGAGGAACATTTTGATTGGTTGCCTCCTACATATGCACTGACCTGGGCCCCAGCCAGGGAGGAGCCTGCAATCTAGGTACATGTCCTTGGTCATGATTGAACCCAGACCCTGCAGTCAGCAGGGTGAGGCATTATGCACTGAGCCAAACCGGCTAGGGCAGGATTATGACATTTCTTACCCCTCCAGCAGTGGACCTTCATTTTTTTTTCTCCAGGAGTGTGGTGGGAAAACCCTAGATTGCCTTTAGGGATTCTTATTACCCAAGTTACTAAGAACATTACCAGTGGCATACAGGGAGCTTAGTCAATGAACCGTAAGAAACAATGTTTCTTCTGTAGTTCACTCAGATCACCAGCTGCACCCCTGCCCCTCCAATCCCAGCTCTACTCCTGCCCAGGCCTATAACCTCCAGCCAAGGCTGCAGACCTGGGCAGGAGACTCCCAGACCACTGCGATCACAGACTCTGCCGCTTCCCAGGCCTGCAGTCTCTTCCTGAGGCTTCAGGCCTGGGCAGGGGACCCCAAAGCCCCTCCAATTGCCAGCTTCACAGAGCCCAGGCCTCTGTGATCACTGGCTCTAATCCTGCCCCCTGACATCGCCAGCTCTGCCCTTGCCCCACTGCAGCCTGTGGCCAAGTCTATAGGCCTGGACAGAGGACCCCCCAGACCCCTGCATTGCCGACTCTGCCTGTGCCCAGACCACTGCAATCACAGGCTCCACCCCTGCCCCACTGATCACTGGCTCTGCCCCTGTGCAAGCCCTGAGATTGCTGTCTTCGCCCCTGCCCCACTGCAGCATCTGGCCAAGGCCACAGACCTAGGCAGGAGACTCCCAGGCTCCTGCCATTTCCAACTCCACCCTTGAGCCACTGGCCAAGGCTATAGGCCTGGGCAGGGAATCCCCAGACCCCTGCTTTGCCGGCTCCACCATTGCCCATACCCCTGCAACCTCCGGCCTTCCCCCTGCCCCGGCCTGAGGTCTCTGGCCCAGGCCTTATGCTTGGGTACGGCACCCTCATACCCCCTCCCATCACCGGCTCTGCCCTTGCCCATGTTTGAGGCCTCTGACCTGGGCAGTAGGCCCCCAGCCCCCTATGATCGCCTGTTCCACCCCTCGGGTCCCCCACCTCCCCTGCCACCTGCCTAGCTAACAGGCCTGACCACTTCAGTTGGCGGGGCTGAGCCAGACGGGGCGCCGCCATCTTGTGGCTATGGGCACTGCCATCTTCTGGCCATGGGGAAGGCCATCTTTGTGATGGAGAGACACCTAATTTGCATATTATTCTTTTATTAGATAGAATATATATATATATATATATATATATATATATATACCCACACACACTAGAGGCCCAACGAAATTCATGCAAGAGTAGGCCTTCCTTTCCCCTGCTCCTGGCTTCTCTCTGGCACCTGGTACCCCAACTTTCTTCCTTCCAGCTGCTCACAGGCAACCAGGACCCAGGTTGGCTTCCCTCTGGCCACAGACAGGTACCCAGGACCCGGGCTTCCCTCGCAGCCCTGGCTTTGTCTAGAAGGACGTCTGGTCTAATTAGCATATTATACTTTTATTATTATAGACTAGAAATTTGTGCACATTAAAAGGGAATTAGAGGAAATATTTGCTATTTGCCATTTCTCTATAATAGAAGTGTCCATCCAGCCCCACCCCCATTGGGTGACACCAAGACCTGGCTGGCCCCACCCTTGTCAAGCCCTGCCAGGCAGGGGACACAGCCTCATATCGGGGTGCTGGGATGGGGGGCATGGCCTCAGGTACTCCAGCCCTGGCCCGTGCCACACAGCCTCACCCAGACTCATCATTCCACAAGACCCCAGCCTGCTGTGCCACAGGACCCATTGACGCACCTCCTAGTGACAGATTGTTTGGTTGTTACAGAAAATAAAGCCATGCATTTAAGCATGCACATTCATCTTCAACGCCTGATTTGTCTATGTTCTCTAATTGCAAAATAAATAAGATCTTCAGCCAGACAGCATCATAATGCCAAGTTCTTCATATAATGACACATACCATTCTCCCCACTCAGTATGTTCCATTTGAATGGATTCAATCTATGTGATTCATATGAAAGGCATTGCTGCTTGCTCTTAATAGAGGAAGCATTAACTCATTACCTAACACCATAAAGTGGTTTAAATGGCATATACTGACTTGAAGAACAGAAGGAAAAGTAACAAAATAAAACAAAAAAACACAAAAAACAACGTTCAGTGCTGTGGATGGCAGAATCCTCTCCCTTTGCCTTTGTTTTTTTTGCTTTCCCCATGAACCTACTTGCACTCTGCCTCAAAATCAACACAGAAGACATAATCAGAATCTGCATTTTATACTGCTATTTGAGTACAAACAGGTGTTTTTCAATCTTTACTTTTTTTTTTTTTTTTTATTCAATCCAGCTCAAACTTGCTCCCAACATTCCAGGAACCAGCCAACATGGCTGTGCAGACAAGCCTTTGCTAGGTGCTGTCAGGCCTTAGGACTGGGGCAGGAAACACACCAGGTGTTGCTGGAAACCAATCAGCTCTCCTCGCTACATAGCAGGAGTCTTTTTGTTATAAAATGCAAAGCAACAGCCATTTCCATTACCCCCATCCCCAGCTCTCCTCTCCCGAGGACATAGGAAAGGGTTGGGAGGATATTTACTCTCAGCTCTTTGATTTCTCTTATTTAACTGAGCCCAGTATCAGCTGCTTCTCTGAGCACACCGCCAGCTGGCTGAGGGCTAGCTGCACCTGGAAGGCAAGCGGCAGAGCTGACCAGGGGCTTTGACCAAACATGAGTGCCTGGGTCACAGCCACCTCAGCAGGCAAGCTGCTCCCGAAGACTCTAGGTCCCTCCCAGCTCTACACCCCAGGCTCCCTGCTCTCCTCCTTTCACCCACAGGCACCACCGGTGTGGTGTGCCCCAAGGCTTAGCGTGCAGACACCAGGGCTGCAGGTTCAAGACGCTCTGCCTCCTCCTGGCACTTTGAGCTATAATCACCAACAGGGACCTTTCCACTTGGTCTTGGTCTTTGGTCACTGCTGAGGTTTCCTGGACTGTCTAAGTCAGAGACAGCCAGGACCTTTGCCTCTGACCAACACCGTGCCTGCAGCCTGCCTGGGGTACCCCCAGCCCTGGGAAAGTGTGGGGTCTGATTTCCTGGGTGAGGGGTGATGTGGGGCTGAGGGGTTGGCTAGCCCCCACCCTCAAGTGGGGTGGGAGAGGCTGATCAGGGGTGGGACTGGGGGAGGAGCTGGGCAGGGCAGCCATCTTGAAACAGCATTATGGTGTGAGTTTCAATTTGCATATTACCTCTTTATTATATAGGATACTACATATTGATATACATATTTGTTTTGGAACTTTTATATAAAGTCAAAATTTTTCTTAAGTGATCCCCTCTTCTTCATTGAACAGTCATTGAACTTTGGCATCTGTAATTTGGTAATAACTTCAGGTCCCAGTTAAATACATTGCCTCCCAGTAGAGATTCTTGGCAAAATCCACCAGCCAAAGTAAAATACACTTTTACTCAGATCTCAACTAAAACAACAACAGTCAGCATTTAATGAATTGATATTACATTTTATGTCTTTTCAGACATCACTTGATGTTTCCTTGTTTGCTGGTGCTTTTAGAGATTTCCCTTGTTGATAATGTTTTTTTTTTGTGTTGCTACCAAATCTAATTTGGCTTTTTGCAGCGCCTTTGAATTTTTTATAATAAAGGCATTTATAGATGCCAGTAGATAAATTAGCACCACAAGTGCAGCTAAATTGCATAATCGCACCAATTGATTTTGTGTTAACCTTCAAGATGTATGGATGCCTGGTGGCATCTCTGTCAAAGGAAGGCAATGAGAGCCAAAGCCCTTCCATCTCCAGGAAACAGGGACAAGCGTATTAAGGGACCTTAGAGAAACACAATGCTCCAAATGACATTTCTACCTGTTTATAGTCACTTGGAGTGATATCGCGTTGACATGGCATTTAAACACATATGAAGGTGCACACACACACACACACACATTCTTAAGGGAATACCTAAACATACAATAAAATACCAGAAATAGCTGCCATAATTGACCATGACTTCTTTGCCTTTACACTATCAAGGTGAAAATTAATTTATATTATAGTTACTTAAACTTCAGGTTTTTTTCTCTCTCCCCCAAAATGGCTGTGCTTCTCAGTATAAATAGAATATCAGAGGATCAATGTGACTTTTGTAGAATTTCCTCAAGTCGAGTCAAAATATACAGTGACTTCTCCATTTTATATGTTGATTCCAAATACTTGGGCAATTCTGTGAGTGTAGCTGTGGAATGGTCTGGCTGGCCATTGGAATTGATCATATTTGGAACTTCTTGAGAATAAAGAAAATCAAATTCATGGTCTCTGTTATACAGATGAAACAATGTTTTTAGTACAACTCATACTAGCTTGCATTTGGGTCTACAAACTACCTGTATCAAATAATCCTAAAGTGCTTTTGCATATAGTTTCTAGAGTTAAGTCATAGAATCACTTTCCCTCAGACTACAATAAAACTATTTATAAAATTAAAGTGTTATTTTTCAGAAATAACAAGGTAAGATGATGTAGATGGAAACAAACTAAAAAAATAAGCTCTATACCTAACATTTAAATATACAATTTTGTCATCAAATCCCCTTAAGGTTAACTTACTTCCTAACTAGTCTAGGGATAGCATATACACTGGAAGGATCAAAAGCTTAGGAGTCATGTCAACTTAGGTTTGATTGCTGGCTTTTTTTCCTATCTTACCTTTCAGATTTATAATTTTCTAATCTATAAGAATGTGATAAGAATATTTTATATGATTTTTGTGAGAATTACAGCCACAAGTGATTTAGTATTGTTTGGGACAAATTAACACATACAAGTGCCATTTTTCTATTACTCTATTCATAATCAAACAAAGCGTGAGTATAGTATGTAGTTCACTC
The DNA here is from genome assembly GCA_004026665.1 of Murina feae. NCBI lineage: Eukaryota > Metazoa > Chordata > Mammalia > Chiroptera > Vespertilionidae > Murina > Murina feae. The sequence continues at coordinate 11,044 of PVJC01012440.1, forward strand.
AGTGCTGTGTTCCTTAGATCCCCTTCAGGACTGAAGGATTTATTCTCTCAGATACCAGAGGTCATCATGGTTGACAATCCTCAACTCTTTAGCCTTTGCTAAAGCAAGCCACCTCACCCCAAGGTCAAAATCCCTTCCCAACAGCAGCCACCAACATTCAGTGATTGGTTGATGAAAAGTTTGCAAAGACTTAGCCACCTTACCGTAAATCCAACAACTCTGAAGGGCTTTTTCAGCTTTATTCCACACATGGAGTTGCCTGAGTATTCATTTTAACTATTTTAACTATTTTAACATTTAGTCTCATTTTGCCAATTTCCCATAGCTGCTTTCTTCCTTCTCCCTACATGTGCTCATCCAAAGAGTATCCTCCCCCGAAACTCCTGTAGTTAATTTCCATCTGAGTTGGCTCTCCAGAGAATGTGAAACCTACATCTTCTTGCAGAGTACTTTTACATTTTATATTGTAACTAGAGGCCCAGTGCATGAAATTTGTGCACAGGGGAGTGAGGGTCCCCTCAGCCCAGCCTGCACCCTCTCCAATCCGGGACCTCTTGGGGGATATCCAACTGCCGGTTTAGGCCTGATCCTGTGCCTAAACTGGCAGTCACACATCCCTCTCACAATTCTGGACTGCTGGCTCCTAATCGCTCACTTGCCTGCTTGCCTGGTCACCCCTAACTGCCCCCCACTGCCAGCCTGGTCACTCCCAACTGCCCCTTCTGCCGGCCTGGCCTCCCCATACAGCCTGCTTGTTCAGTCATTTGGTCATTCCTCCCTGACCCCACTGCCGGCCTTGCCATTGGCAGCCATCTTGTGAGGGCATGATGGTTAATTTGCATATTACTTCTTTATTATACAGGATTCTTCTGCTTTGCGTTTTTATGATTTTTTATAACTTCCCTTTTAACTGTGCTACATTATTATATTTAAAAAGTGTCCCTTGTAGCAACATATAGTTTTTTGTTTTTATTCAGTCTGACAATCTTTGTTTATTCATTAATTATTCAGCCCATTGATATTTAACGTGATTACTGACATATATGACTTGATGACTGTTTTTAACTATTTGTTTTTTATTTGGTTCTGCCAGTATTATTTTAGGGGGTTAAGTATTTATTCAATTTTCCACTCTGTACTTGTCAATTAAATATTGTTTTCTGATTTTACATTGCTGATTCTCTCTCTATATTTTTTAATCCTTATCAGAAGACATAGTTATTGATTTTGGAGAGGGAAAGAGAGAGTGTAAAAGAAGCATCCATTGGCTACTTCTAGTATGCACCCTGACCTGAGATAGAACATGTAACCTATGTATGTACCCTGACCAGGAATATAACCCTTAACCTTTCAATATACAGGACAAAGCTCCTACCAACTGAACTACACCAACCAAAGCCATTCCTGATTCTTAATCAATGTAAATTAGTTTGTTTGTTTGTTTGTTTTACTAAATCTTGTACAATGCAAGGGGCTTAAAATACTTTAAATCCAGTATTTTGTAATCATATCTTTTAGTTCTTGCTTTTGTGCAGATCTTAAAACCTCTAAAGTCATTATTCTTGTTTTATGGAGTCACTATTCATTTGTATGTTCTCTCTTTGTTATGCTTTCCTGCCCACATTTACATGTTCCCACCTGGAATAACATTTTTTTTTTATGAAGAACTCCATATTAGGTATTTTCTCTTAATTTCATCTCAGTTTTTTTATTTGTTTCTAAGTCCTCTTTTAGCTTTTTGTTTTTAAAGTTATTTTTGGGTATAGTATTAAAGAATGACAGGTATTTCCTTTTTGTCCTTTGAAAAGTCAATTTCATTATGCTTTCAGTTTCTTCTTTTCTGTTTAAAAACCCATTGCCATGCTTATGTTCCTTGGATGATAGAATATACCCCTCCCCCTTCATCCCAAGCTACACTTTAAAAATTCTCTTCATTATAATTTTCAGCAGTTTTACTATCAGGTACCTCCATGCAGTATTCTTGAAATTTATCTTTTATAAAATATATCTTTATTGATTTCAGAGAGGAAGGGAAAAGGAAAGAGGGATAGAAACGTTCAATGATAAGTGAGAATCATTGATTACCTGCCTCTTGCACATCCCCTACTGGGCATCAAGCCCACAACCCAAGCATGTGTCCCTACTAGAATTGAATCTGGGACCCTTTAGTCCATAGGCTGACACTCTATCCAGAGCCAGACCAGCCAGAGCTTGAAATTTATCTTGATTGAAGTTCATATTCCTTTAATCCTTTCTAACTATGCACATTACAAAGGTTTTGAAAAATCTCTACATTATCCTCTCAAATATTCCTTTGTCCCCATGTATTTTTTTACTCCACCTGTAAATCCAACTATTTGTGTGTGGGGCCTATTCTTTGATACCATATGTATCTTATAGTCTTTTCTGTATTTTTGATCCTTCTTTTTTCTTCTGTTAACCCTCCATATTGTCATCTCTTAAAATTTGAATCATATTGTTATTAAAACTATTTTCTGTTAACTCCAGTATCTAGATTGCTTGTGGGTCTTTTTGTTGTGTAGGTTGTTGTTTTTCTACTTTTGTCAATTTTTTTGGCATGCTTGATTATTTTTTTGAAGACAGAATATTTTAAGCAGTAGAGGTAATTTAAGACTCTGTATGCATTACCTTTCTTCATAGAGATTTCACTTTTGCCATTGGGGGCAGTTAGTATAAAGGAAGATCACCTTAACCCATTTAAGATTTAGCTGATTTGAAAAAACTGGTATAGTCTACCATTTTCTTAATGTTTCCTTTATGGGTCAAAGCTGAAAGCATGGGGTGTTTGTTTATTCTTTACCTTAATGGGTCTTACACTATAATTGTCTGTTTCCCTATCTCCTTTACAATGTAAATTCTATGCTCAACTCTATTTTTTTCTCAGCCTCTCAGCCATAGCTTGATAAATGCAAATGCCATAAAGGAATAAGAGGCACAGAATGCAAGGTTTATTTACCTAAACCTTCCTCTTGCCAGGATCTTGGCCTTTCAAATCTTGACTGCCTTGTTAGTTTCCCAATGTCTTTAAAGAGATTGTTTTCTTTCATATTTTATTTAAAATTTCTAGGTGTTCTAAGCAAGAGGGATGGTTTATACAAACTGACTTACCATAGGCAGAAGTAGAAGTTTAAGACTTAATTCATTTTCGTTTCTCCAGCACCTAGTAAAGTGCTTGCTGTTTCAGCAGTCATGCAATCAATATTTGTTAAATGATTTAAGGTAAGAAACAGCATTTTGTTTTAAGAGAAAGGATAGTAATTCAGTTATACTGTTGCTTAAGTGTTAGGGATTATAGTGATCAGATATAAGGCTGATATGATCATCAAAGGCTAGACTTTAAAGGGCTTTCAATGTGTTTGAACATTATTGTGAAAGTAATAGAAAACATTGATTTTCTTTTTCTATATATTGCAGTGAAATCATCAGTTATAGATCCTTTGGTCAACAGGCTTTTATTTTCGACTCATGATGTACCATGCATTATGTCAAAGAGAAGCTGGTACCAAAGATGTTAGTTCTAGCTTTTAAGAATGAGAGTTTATAAGTATATAAGAAATAAGGATTTGATTTGTGTACAAAGAAGTCCAATATGTATGTGTGTCGGAGTTCTTAAATGTGAGTGACAGAAAATGATCCTAGCTGACCTAAAAACAATTATCATGTATTAAAATAATGTTAAATAACTTACAGATTCTTTGGGAAGCCAGGCAATCAGCTTTGTTAATTAGTAAGAATCAATTTCCATGTTACGTTACTGGTTTGGTAAAGATTGTCAAATCTCCCTTGGCTTCTTTCTTTCAAGGACACTTGTGATTACATTTAGGGCTCACCAAAAGAGTCCAAAATAATTTTACGTCTAGAGGAAAAGTGGGGGAGGGGAAGGTAGAACAGGATATCTAATCTAATAAAAGAGTTATATGCAAATTAACCACCACTCCAGACACATAAGCCACACCCACCAGGAAGCCATGCCCACCAGCCAATCAGAGTGGCTGTACGCAAATTAATCCAGCCAAGATGGTGACTGGCAGCCATGGAGCTAGAGCAAACAGGAGGCTTCCGTTGCACCAGCAATGGAGTTGAAACTATCTGCCTAGGCCGGTGGGGCCTCTGTTCAAGGCAACAATGTTTCAATTATAGAAGCCATGGAACTAAAGCAATCCAGAGGCTTCATTGCCTGACTAGGCCTCCGCTCAAGGCAACAAAGTTTCAATTATAGAAGATAAATAAACCCCAGAAACCTGACTCCACCCAGCCTTGCTGGGATGTAGAGTCAATGGGAGCTGTGGGCAGCCTGAAAACAGCCCTCAGCCCCTCACCCAGGCTGGCCACACCCCCATGGGGTGAGGGTCCCCACTGGAAGGCTTGGCAAGCTTGCAAACAGCCATCAGCCTCTCACCCAGGCTGGCCAGGCACAGCAGGTGGATATCCCCTGAGGGGTCCCAGACTGCAAGAGGTCACAGGCTGGGCTGAGGGACCACCCACTCTGAGTGCACAAATTTTTGTGCACCGGGCCCTTAGTGGGGAGATAATTGATAATAGAAGGAGACATAAATTGAAGTATGAATACACAATACAATATATAGATAATGTATTATAGAATTGTATACTTGAAACCTATAACATTTTATTAACCAATGTTACCCCAATAAATTCAATAAAAATAAAAATAATCATTAATCACATTTGCAAATATTCTCTCTCTCTCTCTCTCTCTCTCTCTCTCTCTATATATATATATATATATATATATATATATATATATATATATATATATATATTTCAGAGATTAGAACCTAATATCCTAATTTTTTTGGAGGGCTATAATTCAGCCTAATGTAAGCATTACCCTAAAAAGAGTACAGAAGCAAAAAGGAGAATAGAATTGCCCCCTTTTAGGCTACAAACTAAAGAGATTTGAAAAAACTTAAAACAGAATCACTCCTTTCAATATTTTTATTTGAAAAATATAACTATTTTTTAAATTAAAATATCCTTCTGAGATTCACATGTACTGGGTTTATTATTATTTATTATTTTTATATTGTTTATTTTAAGTGAATTCATAAATAAACATTTTATGTCTTAGAATCAATAGATATAACCTTCATAAACAAAAGTTTGTGAGGATCTTTAATAAAGGGTGCAAAACAAAACAAAAGAATATGAGAACTTCTGCATTACCAGCACTTATGTAGGAGAAACTAAGAAAAGATGAATTCCTAGGAGGCAAATGACTGCTTTTTAAAAATTGCTGTTTAATGTGTGCTTTGTATAGTGTCTGAAGTTCAAAATTGTAAATTTCTATCATTGATTTTATATATCCTATATAATAAAAGCCCAGCAACCAAACGGCAGAACGACCAGAATGACTATGGCCCCTCACCCCTGAGCAGGCCCCCATCACGATCAGGGCAGGAGCTGGCAAGCAGACTGCCCACAGCCCTTCACTCTGTTAGTCCCGCCCCCAAATGGCTCTCAACACCCCTAAATCACTGCCTGGCTCCCTGTTGCATGTACATTTAGTGAAAGCACAAGAAAATAATTATCAGTCCCTTCTGTCCCCAACCAGAGTCTCCAGAGGACTCTGCTAATACTGAAACCAAGGTGTAGAATTCTCTCTCCCTGGCAAGCAGCCCCAGGGGACCTTCCAAGTTAGCCAAAGAGGCAACCTAAGCATTAACAGGATGGCAGCCCTTTGCTGAGGAATGTAGAGAGGCTGGGTGGGGATTTTGTGAAATTGCAGTGCCTTACAGATTAGTGAGCTTTCAATCTCTCTTTAAAAGGGGAAATGAAGAGAACCTGCAGGCTGCCAGGAGCAACAGTGCAGGGTAGGAACATTTAAAAACAGAAAAACTTTCAAACAACAGACAAGAGGATCATACTGGGGAACTGAGCGCAGAGCCCCAGGAAGAACACGAAAATCATTCAAGGAGTATTATCCATCTGGATATACATTTGCAAACAACACGTAAACAACTCCATCTCATGGCACATGAAATGCAAAACAGTTCTGTTGCGGGGTTTCTTTTGGTCATCCTTAAAGTATAATTAGATCCAGCTGGGCGAAAGCTATAGCTTCCAGCATTAGACCATTGGGCTGGTGCTGCCCAATGGGCCCCCATAGAGTGGGCCCACTGGACCACACCCATGCATGAATTCCTGCACTGGGCCTCTAGTAATGTCATAAAAAAGAAACATTAAGTTGAGATTCTAAATATTCTTGAAACCATATTCCTTGAGTAGCTTTTATATCTCTCCAAGAATATTATAGAATTTACCTTTAGTTGAAAGTTTCCCATATTACCTCCTAAGCTATTATCAATCTCAGAGATGTCTAATCACAGGCTTCTTAATTATTGCCTGCCTGTTAAATCACTACATCTTTAATCCTCTAACAAGAAATCAAACAATTCTCTCTTGCAGCTACCAAAGATATCCTTCAAATTTCTTCTTAAATGCAGGAGAATTCTGTGGTCTTTAGAAAGGGCTCATAAGAATGTATAAATGCAACAGCTTTCTCTTTTAAACATACGTCTTTCAGGTGTACAAAAAGTTCTGCAGGTTACTGTGACATTATGTAGATAATCTTTGGATTATTTGGAACTTTTTGTGTGGTTATGCATGTCTTTGTTCTTACTGACTAGACTGTGACTTAACAAGGGATGGGTTTAATCAGTCTCTGAACAACAGATGTCAAGTATTTGGAGTTACAACAGACCTTGGATTAAATCCTCTATCAGCCATTTCCTAGTTGTAAACCATCATGAAATCACTCAATTCTGAAGATTAGCCTCATCTACTGTATGTAAAGTAGGGATAACTGTATCATTTTAAGAGGTTTGTGTTAAAATTGAAAATGCCATAGTAAGCACAACTATTGCTAAAAGGTTTCATGAATAAATACATTTAGAATATTAAAGCTTAGAAAATTAAAAGGAAAATAATATTGAGACTAAAAAAATAGTTAAAGACCTCTTTTCCTACAATTCTTCTATTCATTCATTTATTTGTACATCCTCACATTCAACAAACTTTGTTTTGTGGTGGGTAAATGCAAATTAGAACATTATCTTAATGAGAAGCATGTAGTATAGCTGCAGAGATTGGCTTTGAATAAATAAATATAATTAATTTTTAAAAGCAACAAAATAATACTGTATAGAAAGTTCAGAGAGCATGGTAAAAGGAAGTGTTTACACAGGTGAGTATTTGAGTGAGATTAAGAATATTTGAGTGTCTGGTACTTAGATTAAAGGTCTGAATACCAGGGAATAAAGACTATAAAAATTGCTAAATAATAAATTTTGCTAGTAGACAATGAATAATCACCGTTAGTCTTAAAATATGGTGTAGTGAACAAACTCTGAATGGATGGCCTTCAGGGTTCCCACATCCTAATATTCACACCTTTGTATGGTTCCCTTCCTATGAATATGGGTGAAATTAGTGTCTTGCTTCCAAACAGAATATGGCAAATATAACAAGATGTATTCAATCTATATTAATAAAAGGGTAATAAGCTAATTAGAGCAGATGTCTTCTGGATTTCATTCTGGATGTCCTTCCTGACAAAGTCAGCACAGGAGGGAAGCCAGCCTGGGTCCAGGGTTCCCACGGGCAGCTGGAAGAGGGAAGCAGCCCAGGTCCTGGAGGGAAGCCCGGATCTTGTCAGCCCGGGTCCCAGGTGCCAGAGGGAAGTGGGTGCCAGTAGCTAGGAGAGGGAAGGCCTACTCTTGCATGAATTTTTGTGCATTGGGTCTCTAGTCTAATCTAATAAAAGAGTAATATTGAAATTGACCATTTCTTCAGGACGCCTAAGCCATGCCCACCAGCCAATCAGAGCGGCTGTATGCAAATTAACCCAGCCAAGATGGAGGTCAGCAGTCACGGAACTGGAGTGAACAGATGCTTCTGTTGCACCAGGAGTAAACTGTCTACAGGCCAGCTTGGCTTCTCCTGGCTCCAGGCAACAACATGTTTGAAACATTGTCTCAATTATAGAAGCCACAGAGCTGAAGCAAACAGCAGGTTCTGTTGCACCAGCGATGGAGGAAACTCCTTGCCTAGGCCGGCTGAGCCTCTAAATAAGGCAACATTCTTTCAATTATAGAAGCCACTAGGTGAAGCAGACAGGCAGATTCATTACCTGCCTAAGCCTCGGCTTAAAGGAATAGTATATCAATTATAGAGGATAAATAAACCCCAGAAACCTACTTCCAGTCAGCCTTGCTGCGACATTGGGTCAATGGGAGCTGTGGGCAGCCTGAAAGCCAGAAAACAGCCCTCAGGCCAGCACCCAGGCTGATCACACCCCAATGGGGTGAGGAATCCCACTGGGGGCCTTGGCCAGCCTGCAAACAGCCATCAGTCCCTCACCCAGGCTGGCCAGGTACCCCAGTAGGGACCCAAAACCTGAAGGGACTGTGGGCAGCCTGAAAGCCTAAAAACAGCCCTCAAGCCCGCACCCAGGCTGGCCACACCCCAATGGGGTGAGGTTTTGGGGGAACCCAAAACTTGAAGGGACTGTGGGCAGCCTGAAAATGCCTCTCAGCTCCTCACCCAGGCTGTCCAGGCACCCCAGTAGGGACCCAAAACCTGAAGGTGCTGTGGGCAGCCTGAAAATGGCCCTCAGCCCATCACCCAGGCTGGGCACACCCCATTGGGGTGAGGGTCCATACTGGGGGGCTTGGCCAGCCTACAAATAGCCATCAGCCCCTCACCCAGGCTGACCAGGCATGCCAGCTGGTGGACATCCCCAGAGGGATCCCAGACTGCAAGAGGGCACAGGCCAGGCTGAGGGACCTCCCGAGTGCACAAATTTTTGTGCACCGGGCCCCTAGTCTATACTAATAAAAGGGTAATATACTAATTAGACCAGATAGACCAGAAGTTTTCTAGATGTCCTTCTGGACATCTTTTCGGACAAAGTCATGGTGGTGGGGCCCAAGGCAGAGGCGGTTAGAGGTAATCAGGCAGGCAGGCAGAGGGGTTAGGGGTGATCAGGCAGGCAGGAAGAGTGGTTAGGGGTGATCAAGCAGGCAGGCAGGTGAGTGGTTAGGAGCCAGAAGAAGTCCCAGATTGCTAGAGGGATGTCTGACTGCTGGTTTAGGCCCAATCTCTGTGGGCAGTCAGACATCCCCTGATAGGTCCTGGATTGGAGAGAGTACAGGCTGGGCTGAGGAACCTCCCCCCGCCCCTACCCTCAATGCATGAATTTCACGCCCTGGGCCTCTAACGTAAGAATACGGGAATGGGAATGGACTCTCCCATCCAGGCTTTGAAGAAGGAAGCTGACATGTAGTAAAGAACAGGGTCATGCAGGAAAGACATGAGGGTAGCCTTTAGCCTCCAGTCAGCAAGAACCAGAAGTACTCAGTCCAACAGTTCCCAAGGAACTGAATGCATCCACCAACTTTAAATGAAAAGGCAGGCTTGGCCTACACCTTGATTGATGCCTTGCACAGGACAAAGCTATGATTCTTACCCACAGTAATTTTAAGATATTAAAATATGTTGTTTTAAACCTATAGTTTATTGGCAATTTGTTACATAGTAATAGATAACTTTTCAAGGATATTGGCCTTTTTTATTTTTTAGAAACATATATGATAGCAGTAAAGAAGATGCTTTAGCGTTCATCAAATTGAACCTGTTACTTCACTGACCATGTCTAGAGTCTGTTCTTTAGCTCAGATTGCAATATTCTCCATTGAATTATATATAATTTAGGTCAAATAGAATCACATAACATTTTCACTATTAGCCACACAGTGGGTAATTTTATGGGAAATATTATACTTATGAGACAATATTTTTACTAAATGTCACTGGCTTTTGAAAATAAACACATTGTCATTTAGTAATCATGCATAGTATTATCATGCACCATCATATTTTTATGGGAAATTCAGACAAAGTGCTCTTTGTTTTCACCTGAGGATTTTCTAAATTAAATTTTCTTTCTCAGGAAAGGTTTGATTTATGTTTAAATCTATCTGGGTTGCTGGCAGGAAAAGCAAGTTTTGTGACAATGTATTGTGAACAGTACACGTTTGACAGCATGCGTCATGCTTCATCTAAAATAAGAGTTATTAGATTCTCAAAGTCAGTAATCAAAGTTCAATTTCACTTTCCCTAGGAAAAACTTCCAGTAATAATAAAAATTGTTAAAAATAAGTGTACCAAAGAAATAAATACTCTATTTAGACACACTTCGGAAATGCAGTCCACATCGCAATGGCATTATTAAGCTTTGAAGTGTAAGCATTCCTATTTCAGTTAATACTTTCCTCTTTAAGTTAAATTGTTACATTATGTCTTTCCAATTTAGAAAAATGTAATTTAAAAAAATACAACACAGGATATGGGGACATAGTCTGGAGTCACACACATGTTTGTATGATACTAATCTCATTAATTGATTTGGAAACTGCTTCCCCACCCTCCCCTTTAGAGGCTTAATACCAAAAAGGTTCATCAGAGGTCATTCCATCTTCTTCTTTGAAAAAAATAGTGTTCAGGTGCTCAGAAATGCAAAGTAACTCCTCACTAAAATAATGTTTAATGCTAGATAAAAATGGTACAGGTCTTTAATTACATATGTTTATGTAATAAATCCTCAAAACGGAATACCTACTGTATTTTCCGATGTATAAGACGACTTTTTAAGCCAGGAAAATCTCAAAAATCTTCTCACATAACGAGAAGGCTAGTGAGAGAAGTGACCCAACTACCTCCTCTACTTTCTCCCTCTACCACCTCTACCCTTTCAGCAGTTTTGTCTCGACTTTTGAGAAGATTTTCCTGGGTTAAAAAGTCGTCTTATATGACAGAAAATACCGTAGTTATGCTTCTGAATATTTTATTTTAATAAAAGCATTTCTAGAAAAGTCCGACACTTTTAAAAACTTTCCTCCAGTGACACAAATAAATAATCTTGGAAATCTTCCTTCATGAACCTCACCTGAGCTGTGCCTTTCTCGTCTTCCCTCAATATGGTTTTCCCTCCTTGAATTACTAGTGCCTGCATCTCCCCTGCACCCCACATTCCATTCCGTCTAAAATTCTACTCTCGGGGAAAGGTTGGAATTGCTTCCCTCTCAGTGAGAAAACCAAAAAATCTTATCCTAACATCTCCAAACTGCTCTCTCTTTTAGCTGTGATCAGGGCAAACTTGGTCTGGGACATTAAAACACAAGTTTACCTAGCCCCATGTCTTTCTTTCCATAACACCGGAGAAGGATACGCGTCTTTCCCCCCTTTAACTTATTGTTTGAGCAATACTTACATGCATATATGGAAGGTAATGGATTGTGTTTATTTTAGTACATTTTCCTAGAAATCTGGGTTCTTTATTAGTTCACGCCTTTAAATGTTTGATAATTTGCATACATAATTCCTCTCAAACCCAAACTCTTTTTCCTTATGCACGGAAAATTAGATTTCAGATTCTCTTTCTGTAGCTATCCATATTACACTTGTAACAATTTTAAATGAAGTGTAAAATTATTTCCCCTCAGAAACAATAATGATACTCAGTATAATCTCTGAAAAATCAAATTTGAATAAAAGAAAAGTCTTATTTCTCTCTGCCACCTAAAACCATGTACTGCATTCTGGTGCCCTCACAATGTCCCTCTTTCAAAAGGAAGAATGAGTTAAAGGTAAATATGTAAGAGTTGGAGGTTTCTACTTATAACCGCCCCTATTTTATTGAGAGATGTCCTCTAGTCAGAAATTTGTTTGAATACATTAAATAAATTGAAGAAGCAATTGCTTTCTCCTTGACGTTCTACCTGAAGCTCAACATGTGGATATGTGCAACTCACTGCCAGCAGGACCTAAATTTGGAGACTATAAGATCAAGATTAGCAAACCTAACTTTCTAACTGTAGTGAATAGAAATATTGTTTTGGAAATAAATATAGTACAAAGAAAATATATTCAAGTAAGTAGTTTGCAGGAAATACATATGCCGGCTATGTTTTAATGAATTGTTTTGTTCTCTATAGAGTTTTTTTTTTAACCTTTATCCCTATAAATGAGGCTGCAGTTTTAAATTTCCTTATTTGCTAAGAAATACTTTTTTCCATTCTTTTCTTCCCTCTCTTAATCTCTTTGAAATAACTTCACCTTTCATATACATTTACTAGCCAGAATAGCTCATGTGTTTCCTCTTTATATATGTAAAACCTTATGCTTCTCTCTTTGGTCATTCCACTTTCCATATATGAACATGCGTGTATATATACATTTACACACATTGGCAAAAAAGTGCTGCTAATATAACTTACTTGAATACATTAGAAGATCATGAGAAAGGATAGAAATCTTTGAATTCCTCTAAGATCTATGGTCCTTTGGAGTTGTTGCAGTAAGAATGATAACATTGTATTTCCCAGAAATTTTAGACAGTTTTAAGGCTTGCCTGTGTGTTCTTATGACCTACTGGGATGGGAGAGTGCTCAAATGCCCTTAGATGATGCTTCAAAGTAATATAAAGGCTCATATTGGATACTCTTTTCTATTTTATTGCATATTTTTAAATTGAAAAACATAAAAGACAGCAAAATGCTAGAAAGAACGTCTAGAACAAAATCTTATTAGGGAAACAAGAAGGAAGGAAACATACATCTCTATGGTTTTGTCCTCTTTATCATATTATTACATGAATTTCTTGTAAGTTGAAAAGCTTACTCTCCTTGGGTAATTAAGTACACAAATCTATAAGTGGTCCATCATAGCTACTGAGCATTGTAAAGTTTAATAGCTATGCAGTCTATATGGTCCTGCTGGCCAGACATAGCCATTGAAATCTAAATTTAATCAAATAAAATCAAACAAAAAAATTAGTTCTTCAATTACACAAGCCAAATTTGAAGTGCTCAATACTAGCCTATGTGGCTACTGGCTATGCTATTGGAGGATACAGATACAGAAAATTTTCATCATTGAACAATGTTCTATTAAACAGCATTGATTTTCATAGACATAACCTGTGTGCAACTGGATGTAAGTAGTGGTGATTAATAAATGCTTGCAGAGAGGCCAAACTCTTTCTATAAACACTGTAGGTAGATGTGGTAGAAACCATTAGCTGTTCCTAATAACTGTTTTTCTTTTTCCCACAATGTTTAGCTGGTTGTATAATTTCCAGATAAAGGCCATGCTTTACAACCTCACAACTATGTCAAAGGTTACTATAAATGGAAATATGTATGTGTCACATTCCTGGAGATTTCTCTAAAAGACAATGGGCTCTCATTTTGTTCCATTTCCTAGGCCATTTCTTTCAATCTGCTACTTGAATGTGGATAATGTGTTCCAAAACCTAGTCGTCATATTCACCTGTTAGAACAATGCTACTCACGAAGTTTGGTGAGGCAGTAAGTGGACAGAAGCCTGTAATTCAGGGAACCTCATGGATCAGGGCCACCATACTAGCCCAGCCTGCCTATATCCTGGCATTTATATAAAAAATAAACACATTTTATTTCATTTAAGCCATTTGTACATGTACATTCCCATCAGATAAATCTAAACCTAAGAACTGACTCTGATTGCACTGACTATGAATGACAAATTAACTTTTGTTTTAGGACTTTTTAATTCATTTTTATATTTTTGACTAGATAGAAAATACTTTTTGAAATGGTCTTGCTGTAGAGTTAATAGAAACAAACAAAACCACTGGATTTTCAATTTTTTATAAATTAGTCTTTCTGGATAGCCTTTTAATATTCCCTTCTTTTTTATGCTAGATTAAATTACAACAATTTTTTTTCCTTTTTAAATGTACATTTTTCTAACATTGAGCTTTTTATTGCTTCCCCCCTTTATTGATTAAGATATTAAAAATGTGTCCTTATGCCCCCAATGTCCCCTCATCCCCCCAATCCTGCCCTCACCCTCACCCCCTGTTATCCACAGCCATCGCTTATGCTTATATGCATGCATAGAAGTCCTTTGGTTGATCTCTCCCCCTCACCCCCACCCTCCCCTACCTTCCCTCTGAGTTTTGAGCATTTGATCGATGCTTCTCTGTCTCTCCATCTGTTTTTGTTCATCTGTTTATGTTCATTATAATCCACAAATGAGTGAGATCATGTGGTATTTATTTCTCTGACTCACTTATTTCACTAGCATAATGCTCTGAGCTTTTTAAAATTTTAATCTTAGCAGATTATAAGCTCCAATAGGATAGGTCTAATATTTACCTTTATTTTCTACCACATGGTAACAGGGAGGGAAGGAAAGAAAGAAGGAAGGAAGAGGAGAGAAAGGGAAGGAGGTATAGAGGGAGGGAAGACTAGATGGGATGAGAGGAGTGGGTCATGATTTGTTATAAGGAATGCAGTTATGAACAAATAGGAGGATTATGATGCCTTAACTAAAGTAGAAATCAGACACTAACTTAGATATAACCTACATGGGAAATGGTAAAAAGACCCTCATTCTTCAGATTACAGTTCGATAAGATCAAATAAGAGCATTTTTCATTTGGTTAATTCACACTGCTCCTAAAAAGAAAAGTCTTAGAGGAGAGGTTCTTAAGTAACATAGTGAGAATGCTTGGTCCTTCATGCTTCATACACATACCTCTTGAAATACTAGCTCCATGAGTTCAAAGGCAACACGGTCATATAGCTGATAACTTCAAGGAACTCTCATGAGGACTTACAACAGGTGCAGAAATAAAACAAAACAAAACAATGGGATATATATATACACACACACATACATATATATGTATATATATACACACACAAAATATAAAATATCCATGAGTCTATGAATAAATTTAAATTATCTTAAAAGTAAAATATTTTCAAAAGTAATTTTATATACTGATCATGTAGGATAGACATGTATACTTGAAACCAAATGATCTTATTAAAATATATATGTATATATAATTATAAGTGCAATTAAAATTGGGTTAAAAAGAAAAGTATGTTGACTATGGTTAAAAGTAACTTTAAATAAAATATTTTTAAGAACTGTTTGAGATTTACAGAAAATAGTATAGAAAGTTTGCATATATCCCACCCCAAATGTTTCTTATTTTTCACCAGCTTATATTCCAATGGCATATTTATCACATTTATCGAGGTCCATAGCTTATTCTGATTCCCTTAGGTTTTCCCTAATGTTCTTTCTGCTCCAGGGCACCACCCAGAACATCAAATTACTTTTAGGAATCATGTCTCTTTAGGCTCTTCTTGGCTGTGACAGCTTTTTAGATTTTGCTTGTTTTTTGATAAAGTTGACAATTTTGAAAGGGTACTGCTCAGGAACTTCTAGGAGGTATCTTTATTGGGATTGTTATTATGTTTTTGTTATAACTGGGTTGAAGTTATATGGTGTGTCTTTTTGGGGGGATGGGAAGCATATGATACAGTTAGAATACCATTTTTATTGTATTACTAGAGGCCTGGTGCATGATATTTGTGCACGGAGTGGGAGTAGGGGGTGGGGGTGGTGTCCCTCAACCCAACTTGCACCCTTTCCAATCTGGAACCCCTTGAGGGATATCTGACTGCCTGTTATGCCCGATCCCACTAAATGGACAGTCGGACATCCCTTTCACAATCCAGGACTGCTGCCTCCCCAACCTCTCACCTGCCGATTGTCTCTAACCACTCCCTGCCAGCCTGATCAATGCCTAGCTGCTTCTGTGCCAGCCTGAATGCCACTAACTGTCCTCCCCCTGCCAGGATGGTCCCTCTCAACTGCCCTGCCCTGCAGGCCTGGGTCCCCCCCAACTGCACTCCCTTGCAGGCCTGAGTCCCTCCCAACTCCCTCCTTTGCTGGCCATCTTTGACCACATGGGGGAAGCCATCTTGTAATAGTCAATTTGCATATTACTCTTTTATTAGATAGAATATCAAGTGTATATATCAACATATCACTGTTACTGTTGGCACATGTCTGAGGTAGTATTGGTCTGCTTTGTCCATTGTAAACCTGAACTATTTTCTGCCTTTCCATACTGACTTCTTTGAAAGAATGTCACGAGGAGCAGACGGTTACATAAATCGCTTGTCATGTTCTTCATTTCATCCTGGGATCCTCCAACCTCCTAAATATATATTTTTAAATTCTATACAGCAAGGCTCACCATTCCTGTTGTAAAATTTTGTGGGTTTTGATAAATGTATATTATCATGTGTACACTATTACAGTATCAAACAGAATAGTTTCACTGCCCTAAAAATTAGTGCCCTAAAAATTCCCCAGTGCTTCTATCTACTCATCCCCCAGTTCTCTCTCTGAACCCCCAGCAGGCACTAATCAATTTGCAATAGCTATAGTAATGCATTTTTTGAAAAAACATAACTGGAATCATATAGTAATGAGTCTTTTGATACTAATTTTGATCACTTTTTAATATGCATGTAGCATTCATCCATGTCATTTCCTGGCTTCATAGCTCATTTTCTTAAAATATTAAATAGTATTGTTTATTTGGTTATTCATTGATGGACTAGTTGTGGTCTCCAGTTTTCAGGGAATATGAATAAAATTGCTGAGTGCAAGTTTTTTTGTATACATAATTTTCAAGCACACATAAATACCTAGGATTGTGACTGCTGGATCTCATGGTAATATTATTTCTAGTTTTCTAGGAGATTCCTAAGCTATTGTACAAATGGCTGTTCCATTTTGCATTCCCACCAGCAAGGAATGGGGGTTCATATTGGCCTTCATCTTCATCAAGCACTGTCAGGTTTTTGTTTTTGTTTTTAATGTTAGCCACTCTAATAGGTGTTCAGTGGTATTTAATTATTATTTTAACTTATAATTAACTAATGAAAAATAATGTCAAGTATCAATATTACATTGATTTTCTATCTATAATACAATATCTTTTTTGGGCGAGCTGTTTCAATCTTTTGCTCATTTGTAAATTGGATGTTTTATTAATGGTGTTTTAAGAATTCTTTAAATATTTTGGACATAAGTCCATTATTAGATACATTTGCAAATATTTTCTCCCAGTCTGTGCTAGTTGTTTCACTCTATTAAAATTTTCTTTCCTGGAGCAAACTTTTTAAATAGTTTAAAATTCACTTTATTAATTTTTATAGATTTTATTTTTGATGTTATATTTGAAAACTTATCACCAAACCTCAAATCAAATAAATTTTCTCTTACATATTCTAGAAAACTTTGCAGTTTTGCATTTATTATGTAGGTCTATAATCCACTTTGAGTTTATTTTAGACAAGGTAGAATGGTCTATGTCTAGATAATTTTTTATGCATATGGATGTCTATTAACCCATCACTATTTACAGAAAAGACTGTCTTTTTTCCACTGAATTGTCCTTGCTCCTTGATCAAAGATCACTTGAATATATTTGTATTAGTTTATGTCTGGGCTCTCTATCATATTCCATTGATCTATGTGTCTATTCTTTCATCAGTCATATACTGTCTTTATTACTGTGTCTTATAGTAACTTTTGGTGAATAATCTTCATACAGTTTATACATTATACAACTGATTTGCTAGATATGTATTTGAGAGTTTTTACATCTATGTTCATGAGCAATATTTGTTTGTGCTTTTCCTTCCTTGTAATATCCTCATATGGTATTAATATTAGGAGAATGTCTCAAAGAATGAGTTTGGAAGTGTTCTCTCGATTTCTACTTCCTAGATGAGATTATGGAGAACTGGTATACTTTCTTCCTTAAATATTTGATAAAATTCACCAATGCCTGGCTGGTGTGGCTCAGTGGTTGAGCATCAACCTAAGAATCAGGAAGTCAAGGTTCAATTCCCAGTCAGGACACATGCTTGAGTTGCAGGCTCAATCTTCACTGTGGGCCTGTAGGAGGCAGCAGATCAAGGATTCTCTCTCATCCTTGGTGTTTCTATCTCTCCTTCTTTCCTCTCTGAAATCAATAAAAATATGATTAAAAAATTCACCAGTGAGAGAAACTGTTTTTTTTGGGGGGGTGGATTGTGGGGGAGTCTTAATTTTTATTTGATTTATTTAATAAATAAACACCTTTTATATTATCTATTTATTTAGTGTGAGTTTTGATGGTTTTTTCCTTCAAGGAAACAGTCTACTTTATTGAAGATAAACTTTAGGCCATGCAGTTTTATAAGATTTTCTCATTACTCTTTAAATGTCTATTGTATCTATCTATTGTATCTACAAAATGTCAATAGTATCTCATTCCTCTTTAAATGTTTTATAGGATTTTCTCATTACTCTTTAAACATCTCATTACTCTTTAAAGCTATATTATATCTGGTAATGATAATTTCTGATTATTCCCTTTTTCTTTGAGTTAGTGTGGCTAGAGGTTTATCAATCTTACTAGCTGTGCAGATAATCAGTTTTCATTTCATTGATTTTCTCTATTATTTTCCTGTTTTCAAATTAATTATTTTCTCATCTAAATTTTATAATTTCTATTTTTCTACTTGCTTTAGAATTTTGTTATTCTACTTTCTTTAAGTGTCCTAAGATGTGAGGTTAGATTATTAATTCTGGATCTTTCTTTTTTCTAACATATACATTCAATGCTATAAATATCCTTCCAACTGTACCACAAATTTTGATAAACTGTATTTTCATTCTAATGTACTTAAAAATATTTTACAATTTCTTTTAATACTTCTTTTGACCTATGTGCTATTTAGAATTATACTGTTTAATCACTGAATAGTTTCCAGTTATTTTTTTACTACCAATTTCTACTTTAACTCCCTTATTTCTGAAAACATACTTGTATGTTCCATATTCTTTTAAATTTAGGATGTTTGCCCCAAATCTTAAACCATTATTACTTCAAATATTTCTTCTGCTCTCTTATTTTTCTTTTTTCTGCTGGTGTTATAATTATGCATGTTACATTAGTAGTTTGCCAGGAAACTTCAAATATTTGATGGGTTTACAGAAATCTTTAGACGTCAAAGTATTTCTTAAAATGCTCTATAGTCTATTATTAAGGCTTATACAAGAAGCAGAAATAACCTTCAGAGGACAGAGCCAGCTCTCACTGGTCTCCTTTGGGAATGACATCTGACTGTTAATGTAGCAAATGAACCCAAAAGTCTCCTACTAATTAGGTCTGCTTTATTGACAGAGACTCTCTTGAAGGCTTTTAGAGAGCCTTTGATTATATTTCATCCCATTAAAGCTGTGTGTTAAATCATCTTGTAATGAACAATGACCAGTGAGTCACTGGTCTCATTTGAAGGAGAGCATTCTGACGCATGGCTCATCTAATTGAGATGCTTATTATTAGACAACTGTATTTTCTTCAGGACTAATGCTAATGCTGGGTGAGATTTCGCAGTTTACAATTTCAATCATCACGGGTGTCTAAGCGTAGATGAGACTTCCTTAGAAAAGCCTTCATGAAGTCCCCAACAAAACCAGGGCCCTAAGTTATAATCTCCAATTGCACCTTTTCATTTCTACCACTTACCACAGTTTGTAATTGTGTCACAAGATTGGGTTTTTTAATTCTCTCAAAGTCTAAATGTAGTGCATACTGTCACCACTCTAAGACCTAAGCCTGTAATGAATAGAAAAATAGTTATACAAGCGGAACCAAAATGTTAGCTATTTTGGTAAGGCTTTAGAGGATTCAGTGACTTTTTGTTATCAATAGAAGTGGCAGAAATTATTCTGTGTGACTTCTGAAACTATTTCAAAAGAGGTAATGCAGTTTCCATTTTATTTCACTCACAGTTGGAACTCTGACACCTGTGGTCACCATACCACCAAGAAGCCGAACTCACAGAAAAGCCGCATGTAGGTGCTCTATCAGCATACCTTGTTTTTTAACTTTCAAACATAGATGGATGAGCCTTCAGATGCTTCCTGTCCCACCATGTGAGTCCTCCCAACCCCAGCATTGGAGTCCCTGCAGATGCTGTGGAACAGAGTCAAGCTGTCCCCTGCTATATTCTTTCTAAATTCTCGATCCTTAGAATTCATAAACATAATATGGTAGTTGTTTTAAGTTACTATTTTTGGAGATTTTTTTGCATAGTAATAGTAACTGCGGTATAATGGAGATATCATGAAAACATTACAAAAGAGTTACAGAAGTCGTATTATAAAGTTGTACACTTGATACTGTTCTCCACAGTGGCTGCACCAGTCTGCATTCCCACCAGCAGTGCACGAGGATTTCTTTTTCTCCGCATCCTCTCTAGCTCTTGTCATTTGTTGATTTGTTGATGATAGCCATTCTGGCAGGTGTGAGATGGTACTGCATGTTTTGATTTGCATCTCTTGGATGATTAGTGATTTTGAGCATGTTTTCATATGTCTCTTGGCCTTCCTTATGTCCTCTTTCGAAAAGTATCTATGTAGGTCCGTTGCTCATTTTTTGATTGGGTTGTTTGTCTTTCCTTTGTTAAGTTGTATGAGTTCCCTGTAAATGTTGGAGATTAAACCCTTACCGTGATAGCACTGGCAAATATGTTCTCCCATGCAGTGGGCTTTCTTGTTGTTTTGTTGATGTTTTATTTTGCTGTTCAGAAGCTTTTTATTTTGATGTAGTCCCATTTTCTCTTTAATTTCCATTGGCCTAGGAGCTGTATCAGTGAAGATACTGCTTCGGCATATGTCTGAGATTTTGCTGCCTGTGAATTCCTCTAATATTTTTATGGTTTCCCATCTTATGTTTAGTCCTTTATCCATTTTGAGTTTATTTTTGTGTATGGTGTAAGTTGGTGGTCTAGTTATGCATTATAGGAGTTTCCTAAAAAAACTAAAAATGGAACTTCCATTTGACCCAGTGATCTCACTTCTAGGAATATATCCCAAGAAACTAGAAACATAAGTCAGAAAGGATATATGCACCCCTATGTTCATAGCAGCACAATTTACAATAACTAAGTGCCAATCAGCAGATGAGTGGGTTAAAAAAGTGTGGTATATGTACACAATGGAATACTATGCTGCTGAAAAAAGAAGGAACTCTTACCATTTGCAATAGCATGGGTGGAATTGGAAAGCATTATGCTAAGCGAAATAAGTCAACCAGAGAAAGATAAATATCACATGATCTCACTCATTTATGGAATACTAGGGGCCTGGTGCACAAAAATTTGTGCACTCGAGGTGGGGGGATCCCTCAGCCCAGCCTGTGTCCTCTCACAGTCTAGGACCCCTCAGGGGATGTCCACCTGCTGGTGTGCCTGGCCAGCCTGGGTGAGAAGGTGATGGCTGTTTGCAGGCTGGCCAAGCCCCCCAGTGTGGACCCTCACCCCATGGGGGTGTGGCCAGCCTGGGTGAGGGACTGATGGCTGTTTGCAGGCTGCTCACAGCTCCCATTGACCCAACATCCCAGCCAGGCTGGCTGGAATCAGGTTTCTGGGGTTTATCTTCTATTATTGAAACTTTGTTGCCTTGAGCGGAGGCCTAGGCAGGCAACGAAGCCTCCTGTTTGCTTTAGCTCCGTGGCTTCTACAATTGAAACATTGTTGCCTTGAGTGGAGGTCATAGCCAGCCTAGGCAGACAGTTTCCTCCATCGCTAGTACAATGGAAGTCTCCTGGTTGCTCTAGCTCCATGTCTGCTGGCCGCCATCTTGGCTGGGTTAATTTGCATACAGCTGCTCTGATTGCCTGGTGGGCATGGCTTTCCTGGTGGGCATGGCTTATGTGTCTTGGAGTGAAGGTCAATTTGCACATTACTTTTTAATTAGATTAGATAAGAAACAATATAAACTGATGAACAAAAACAGATCCAGAGACAGAGGAGCATTGATCAGACCATGAAACCTCAGAGGGAAGGTAGGGGAGGGTGGGGGTAAGGGGGAGAGATCAATCAAAGGACTTGTGTACATGCATATAAGTCTAACCAATGGACACAGACACCAGGGGGATGAGGGCATGAGGGGATAGGCAATGGGGGGATAAGGACACATATGTAATACCTTAATCAATAAAGAAATAAAATGGTTTGCAAAAAATAAATAAAGTTGTACACTTGAAATTCGTATATTATTTACCAGTATCACCACAATCAATTTAATGAAAAAATCTTCAAGATAAAATTAGGATAAAATAACTAACTTTATGAGAATTTAGGATTTAAATAATGGACTCTGAAGACAGATTCTAATTACATATAATAAAAATCATTTTATAACTGCTTACTATATCATTATGCTAAAAACTTTATATTGTCCTAACTGGTTTGGCTCAGTGGATAGAGCATCAGCCTGCAGACTGAAAGGTACCAGGTTCAATTCTGGTCAAGGGCATGTACCTTGGTTGCAGGCACATCTCCAATAGGAGGTGTGCAGGAGACAGCTGATCGATATTTCTCTCTCATTGATGTTTCTAGCTCTCTATCCCTCTCCCTTCCTCACTGTAAAAAGTCAATAAAATATATTTTAAAACATAAAATAAAATAAAAAATTTATATGCATGATATCATATAACTAGAGGCCCGGTGCACAAAATTCGTGCACTGGACGGGGTTCCCTCAGCCCAACCAGAACCCTCTCCAATCTGGGATCCCTCAGGGGATGTCTGACTGCCAGTACATGGATCGGACCTAAACCGGCAGTCAGACATCTCTCACAATTTGGGACTACTGACTCCCAACCACTCACCTACTGCCTGTCTGATTGCCCCTAACCGCTTCTGCCTGCCAACCGGATCACCTCCTAATCATTCTCCTGCCAGCCTGATGGATGCCTAACTATTCCCTGCTGCCTGATTGTCCCTAACTGCCCTCCCCTGCATAGTCCCTCTTTATTAGATAGGGGTTATTTCTTTAACATATTGGACACTTTACCTGCCGTGGTCTTGACAAACCAGTAAAAATGTAAACGCAAACTAAAGGTGTCATAAAATAAACTTCTTAAATAGGAATGTCATGAGATCTTGGAAAGGTGATATCATGGGGTGTTTCTTCCTTTTTTCCTTCTCTTTCTTTTTCTTGATGTTTAATCTTTTGTCCTTTTTTTCTTTTCTTCTTTTATTCCTTTTATGTCCTCTCTTTCTCTTAACTTTTCTGTTGGTAGAATTGTCAGTACTTGAATCTGTCTTGCTCCCAGAAGATGAAGAAGATGGAAACACACCATCATCTGAAGAAAAAGATGATCTATGTTGGGATTGGTGGTGTTTCTGGTTTTGCTCTTTTCCCAATTTCTTTGTCATTTCTGCCGGCCTCGGCATCTTCAGGACTTGTGCGTGGGCACTTCTTATTTATGTCTACAAAACCTGCCTGCCTTGGTGAAAACTGTAGGGGAAAAGGCCTACCTGGGTGAGCTCAAGCCCTGCCCGAGGTGCTAAGGAACCAGGATGGGGAGCACACACACTGCCATGGTAGAGACCTCCGGACAAAGGGGTACTCTCTAGTAATGTAACTGCAATGTAGCAGTTTGCCTTCATAAATTAGTTGTAAGTTACCTCTGATGTGAAACCTACTTCAGACATTTCCTTTGTGGTTTGTAAAGATTTTAAACAAAACCCATTTACCTCCCTAACCCGGTCATAAGTTTCTGCCCAATGTGAGAAGTTTGCTGGGCAGTTTTGCCCAGATATCCCTGTCCCCACTCCAATCACTGGGCTGAGGGCAAGGAAAATTTGGAGGCTGACTCCCTACAGTTGCCAGTGGGGCAACTCGCCCATGAGGCTTCCTAGACTGAGACCCTGAAGCTGCAGGTGTGTGTCAGGGGGGTCACTGCTGGGGATGTGCAAGGTTCCAAAGCTGCTGGGAGGGGATCTCTCCTTGGAGGCATAGGCACTTCCTAAACTGAGTCCCTAAGGCTGATTATGGGAGCTGATCCTTCCGTGGGGGGTGGGTGCTTCCTAAACTGAGTCCCCTAGGCCACTTCTGGGAGCGGATGGCGCTTCCTAAACTGAGTCCCCAAGACTGCTTCTGGGAGGTGATCTTTCCGTGGGGGGTGGGCGCTTCCTAAATTGAGTCCCTGAGGCTGATTATGGGAGCTGATCCTTCCATGGGGGGTGGGCGCTTCCTAAACTGAGTCCCCTAGGCCTCCCTGTGTCCGCAGCCATGGGTTGCTTTCGTGGCTGGTGGATGTTTGGGGCGGCTCGCTTCTCCCGCCCCCTGCACCTCACCCCTCCCGTGTGGCCTGGAGGAACAGATGGCGGCGGACACACGGAGGCTTGGAAATTGGCTGGGCTAATTGGCATACAGCCACTCTGATTGGCTGGTGGGTGTGGCTTAACCCATCCCGGAGAAACGGTTAACTTCAATATTATGCTTTTATTAGTTAAGATTGTCATAATAAACCTATATTTATGTACTAAAGCAATTTTATGAAACAATTAGAAGCTCAGAGAGGTGAATATTACAAGCATAAGGCATCACAGTGTCAATGGGATGCTCTGGAACTTGAATGGCCTTTCAGAATAGCTGCAAGTGTGAGCAGGAAGGGAGTTCAGTCTTTTATATCCTGTGTCGACCAATCACTGGATGCAGTCTGTCTCAAAGAATCCTCTTAATTCATGTAAACTTCAAAAGCAATATATAGTATGCTATGAAGACAGCAATCAGGTGGGGTTTCCAGTTAGTGAACATATTGACTAAAAGAGGAGTTTATACTGGTCTGTTTATTAATCTGGGTTTTGGTTACATGAATATGTTTGGCTTTGAATGTTCACTAGACTACACATTAATGACTTGCAAACTCTTCTGGATGTATATTGGACCTCAAAACTTTTCAAAATATGTTTTGATTCTGATTATCCTTCAACACAAAAAAAGTTGAGTCTAACCAAGAATTCAAGGTTGGTTTAAAATCTAAAAATAAATTAATGCCATTCACTAGAAGAGCAGGATAAAGAAGGAAAAAATCTATATGATCATTTGAAAAAATACAGAAAGAAGCATTAGATTAGTACCATTGTTGTACAAAAGGCATGTTCTCACTAACAAAAAATTTTGGGCTGTCTCTTAGATATGTCCTTCTACTAAACACATATTTACCTTCCACCCTGTTTGTCTTCTTCACTCAAGATGCAGATCACCCTAGAGAAAATCTGACCTTATTTTGGTTAATGTCCATACCCTTGACAAGGGTTAAGAGAGTTACAGTGGTTCCTACTTTACAAAAAGTAAAACTACATATTAAAAGGCAGATAAAGGTAAGAAATTATCCTTTCAATGTTGAATAAATGTTAATTGGAGCAAACCAGTAGACCACTAGGTTCAAGGCACAAATATGTAAATTTCACATACTCTGAACTATACTAGTAATTTCATATACTCTGAGCTATGAATGGTTCACTGTGATTGAAAGAATAGTAAAAGTGGGTATAAAACAGCAGAGGTAGACAAGAACCAGATCTATAATGACCTTTTATCCCATGTAAGTAATCTGAAATTAATTATAAAGCAGTAAGAAATTATTAAAGCATTTAAATAAGAATGGGCATAAGCTACTGTGTACTTTAGTTAAGAAAGGGAAAGCTGGCATTCATGAAGAGAATGAATGTGCAGAGAGTGAACCTCAAGCACAGATTAACTGTAATAATCCAGATGAGAAATGAAAGGAAACTAAATTAATTAGTGATGGAATGAGGAGAAAGAAATAGGTACCCTCTGTAAGGCTTAATGTCTAGCTGATTACACAAAAGTAAGGCAAGGGAGAATGAAGAGTCAAGGTTGAAGGATGATAGTGTAAAGGGGCAGGCTAGTTATAATACAGAGTATACAGAGAAAGATGGGTGAATGGGAAAAGATAATGAACCCATTTTATTTATTTATTTTTGTATATATTTTTTCAAACTTTTAAGAATTTTCTAAAATAAACTGATAAAGTAATTAATTAAAAGACAGCCTATTAGCTTTATTTTTACATTAACTATATTCAGTAATCTCTATCTGTATCTACTTACTGTTATTGGAAAGGGGAAAAATAATGTTTTGTCAATATAGACTATAGATTAGCAATACAAATGAGATCAGGATTAAATTTTAATTTCAACATTGTCTATCTTGCTAGAAACACTGTATATATTTTAACTAGATGAATACATTGAGGTTTGTGCATCATTTTTTAATATTATGCATCATATAGGACTGTGCTTTATGCAATTTCTGTATTTATGTGTAATTCCCCCATCATTTTATGGCACTAGAATTCTGCTACATCCTTTTGCATTGCACTGCAACAATGACCACTAATAGATACTCTACGGTTTTCTTCATTATTTTACACTATAGCAATCAATAATATTAAGAAATAATGACAAGTGAAAAGCTAAATGACTGTCTAGTTCACTTTGGAAGTGCTTTTTGAACACTCATATTTGGCTAATGCACCATAAGGTGAAATGTACAGCAGGTATTGTATTTCCTAGACATTGGCTAGCCATTTAATCTTGCTATATTTATTTGCACAATTCTGATTTTATATTTCTGCATTCTAGCTGTGGTTGAAAATGTTTACACACGGGGTTATATGAAAGTATGCATGTGTTTGTAGGTACAGCAAGGATGAGGGAAAATATACTGAGCATAATAAATGTTCCAAGTAAAATGAAACTTAGTTCTATTAGTAATACTTTTGAAATGGTAATTCACACTGATCTTCATTAAATGCATTATAAATGTAATAATCTTTAAAAGTAGCAGACACTACTTTTGTTTTGATGCTGGGTTTTCCAATTTTTCACAACCTATTTTGTACCACCTATTTTTTATGAAATTTTATTTCTAACATTTTCATGTTCTTTGTGTCAATCAATGAAAATTCAACAGTAATGATATTTGTTTCAAATAACGCATATACCTTTCTGCTGCCTTAGTGGTTAGTAAAATGTAAAAATTCTTTACTTACATTTCATTTAAGAATTAATGTGACTTAAAATAAAGTCATATGAGAAAAATTAAAAGCTTTAGTTGAGGAGCTTTGTAATTTAAAAAAAAAAATTGTTCCTAAACAGCTTTTTCTTCATGTATTTTAAGAATCATATACCTTGTTTTGTGGAATTAATATTTGCAGAAATCAAATCAAATCTCTGTTAAAGTGTGGTTTTTCTTTATTATAAAGAAGATTTACCTGGGAATCATTATTTCCAATTGCTCTGTATCTGAAATTATTTTTTCTTTAAATAGAAGGTAAAATAATCTAGTGAAATTAGTATCTGCATTGGAACCTGAAATAAATTTAAGCCATAGAACAGATGATTTGTTAATTATGTTAACTTACGGAAGTTAACCTGTGAACCTCAATTACTTATATGTAAAATGGGGGCATACTCATTCATGTTACATTGTAAGAATGAAATGACATATCATCTAATATAATAAAAGAGCAATATGCAAATTTACCATTACCCAAGACACCCAAGCCACGCCTCCCAGCCAACCAGAGCAGCTGTATGCAAATCAACCCAGCCAAGATGGAGGCTGGCAGCCATGGAGCTAGAGCAAACCAGAGTCTTCTGTTGCAACTGCCTGCCTAGGCTGGCTGAGCCTCTGCTCATAGCCACACCCACCAGCCAATCAGTGTGGCTGTATGCAAATTAACCCAGCCAAGATGGAGGCTGGCAGGGCGGCTCTGCACTGGGAGCCTCCGCGGCGGCATAGCTGTGCCAGGTGTGTCAGCTCAGTGGCGTGGGGGGGTCTGGCCTGGGGCCTCCTCGGGGCATCCAGGAGCGCCTGCCCCGGGTCCACTGCCTGGCTCCGCCCCCTGGGGGCCTCCACCAGGCATGCGAGAGAGTGGGTTCTCCATGGCGCTTGCAGGAGCAGCCATCCTGGGTCTGCTGCCTGGCTCTGCCCCAGGGGCCTCCTTGGGGTCATTCAGGAGCACCCGTCCAGGGTCTGCTACCTTCATCCACCCCCCAGGGGCCTCCACAGGGTGTGCGGGAGTGTCTGCTGCACAGTGCGGAGAATCCAAAGCCAGTCAGCAGCCCAGCTCCACCCCGGGTGTGTTTGCTCAGCAGCAGGGCCCCACCGAGGGATCCTGCACCAGCGTCTGACTCTGACTCGCCACCCAGCTCTGCGCCAGGTGTGTCCCCTCAGTGGTGGGGGCCCACCAGGCGTGTGCGATCATGGGCCCTCCGGTGGGAAACGTCCAGGCCTGCACTCACCAGCCTTCCCACCCCCCAGTGCATGAACCCTGAAGGGGCTGTGGGCAGCCTGAAAATGGTCCTCAGCCCCTCACCTAGGCTGGCCAGGCATGCCAGCGGATGGACATCTCCCCCGAGGTGTCCCAGAATGTAAGAGGGCACAGGCCAGGCTTAGGGAACCCCACCCCCCAAGTGCACAAATTTTTGTGCACCGGATTCGCCAATGATATTACTGACAAGGGTTTAATATCCAACATTTACAGGGAACTCATACAACTTAACAAAAGAAAGATAAACAATCCTATAAAAAAATGGGCAATGGACCTAAATAGACACTTTTCAAAAGAAGACGTACAGAAGGCAGAAAGACATATGAAAACATGCTCAAAGTCACTAATTATACGAGAGATGCAAATCAAAACAACAATGGGGTATCATCTCACACCTGCCAGAATGGCTGCCATCAACAAAACAACAAAGGACAAGTGCTGGAGAGGATGTGGAGAAAAAGGAACCCTTCTGCACTGCTGGTGGGAATGCAGACTGGTGC